>JAJIYU010012751.1:0-14345 GCA_030144865.1 Tinospora cordifolia
AATTCAATAATCATTTCATATCATATCAGGTGCATCCATTCATGTTTAAGAAAAATCAGAAGTAATATTCTCCGAAATACCCAAAAATAAATATTACTCACCAAAATTATTGTTAATCAATTTTCAGTATCCACTTCAGCCTCTATACTCAATTCACCCAAAATTATCCTATTAAAAATAATTTCAAAAGCACCAATCAAATTCAAATTCAATTTTATAATCACTTTCTAACATATTTATTTCTCATTTTTAATCACACACGCACATCAGACCTCACGTATTAATGCGCATTGACTCGAATAACCTCAATAATCACAAAACTAATTTTTTGCTCATATAAAATATTTTTACGGCAGCAAATAACTCAAGTAGGCTCTTAAATCATATTTTTCGTAATTTTCTATATATTTTTTTAAAAATCGCATTGCTCAATCGTTCACCAAAATTCCAATTGATATTCAAAATTCATAATTTTGGTGTCGATGAGTACGTATTTCCATTCTCTACATTTCTATAGGTCTCAATCAGAGTTTTATTTGGGTTTAACATACTCAAAAGCCTATCCAAAGGTTATAAAACTTTGGGTATTTATTTAAAAATTCACAGGATAAACGAACAAAATCTAACCGCATATATGGGATTTACTTATCGCCAGTAGTGTTTTGGTATAATTTTTTATTGAGTTTCACTCATTGTAGGAAAATACCCACTTTTTGGGTACGACTATAAAATACAATTTTACTAAAAATTACACCGAGAGGATTGTAGTACTCGTCTTATATAGCATTTTTGTAACTAGAATTTGAAAAATTAACTTACCTGCGCGACGAATCCGGAGAAAAATCAAATTTTCTTTTCTTTTTTCTCCTTCGTTCTCGTTCTCTGCTTTCTGTTTTTATTTTCTTTCTTTGGTTCGGTTTTCCGTCTTTGATTTCACGTTGGACATCCGAATTGCAAGTAACAAATTAAAGGAACACTCCCACGTCACATGCTACACATTGCATCCGAATTACAAATAATGAGTTGAAGAACCACTCCCACGTCACATGCTGTACTTGGCCAAAAAAAAAAAAAATTATTTAACTACCCTTAACTTTAAACACCACTCCATCACGTTTTTTTTGCACTCATGCTTGTTACTTAAACCCAATTAATTCATTCCATCCGTTTTTATCCTCTCTTCTTATTTATGTATTATTTTTTCCAACTTAATTACATGCATAACATTTATTTTCTCATTCTTTTTCACTTTATTATATTTAGATTATCTTTTTGTCCACTCATCATTTATCACCCATTAATACATATCAATTTTATGAATACTATTTCATTATATTATATATACATACATATATATCTTTTTACACCCAACTATATATTTTGTTTATTCAATAATTATATTTTCTTTTCAATAACTAATTTAATTTTAAATTAGCTTATATACGCAACATGTATTTTTTTTAATACATGTGTGTAATTAACATGTACACACACACGTATTCTGTACAACTACGTGTATTTGTACACATTTACCGTCATTTAAATTAATTTACGTGTCTAATTAAAATACGGAGTGTTACATGGACCTCGCCTATATCTCAAACCTTTAGTGAGAATTCTATTCTGTATTGCAAGCTACAAGAACAATTTAAACTTGTGGGGACAATGAAGATACTAGACCCAAGCGGTGGGGTTACTTCCCCCTCAACTGGACTTGTCACACCCCACCGGGCCCACCGGACCTACATCGCGTGGCGGCTGTAACTCATTAGGTACTGTCCCCTCCCCTAGGGGTTTTTTTCGCCTCCGTAGAGATTCGAACCTAAGACCTGGGGCTTAAGTACCTAGTTCATTCCTTATCTGCTACCATTGAGCTACTAGCTCAATGGTAGCAGATGATGACAGAAATAAGTACTTGAGCCCGAGGCCTTGGGTTCGATTCTCCGCGGAGGCGAAAGAAAACCCTTGGGGGCCAGGACAATATCTTGTGAGTGACATGCCATGACGTGGGCCCTACGACGTGGGTAAGAGTCCCGGTAGGATTCCCGGTGGGTGTCACAATAAAAAGGCGTCTTTTTATTATCACACCCCATTGGGCCCACCGGTCCCACCGGACCTAAGCCGTGTGGCGGCCGCATGGCGCACCGCGTGGCGGCTGTGACTCACTAGGTACTGTCCCCTCTCCTAGGGGTTTTCCTTCGCCTCCGCAGAGATTCGAACCTAGGACCTGGGGCTTAAGTATCTAGTTCATTCCTCATCTGCTACCATTGAGGGGACAATACCTAGTGAGTCATAGCCGCCACTTGGTGCGCCATGCGACGTAGGTCCGGTGGGACCGGTGGGCCTGGTGGGGTGTGACAGGATTTTTCCAACAAGTATATCATAAGTTGATTTAGTTTAGAAATGCCCAGTGCTAGTAAATTTCCATATGCAACCATCCTCCAGATAAATTGGGGGATAGGGATGGCCCAAATCATGTCGATTATATGTGAAAGAAGAGGAGTATGAAGAGAGCTCAAGTTTCAGGTACAAGTGATGTTAATAATACTATCAACCTTATCACTGTAATCATCTATATGAATTGATTGATCAATTAGCCTCCTAAGAACCCCTTCATTCAACCAGCAATCATCACATAATCTAATAGCTAAACCATCACCCAAGTGGCATTTCAACCCTTTCTTCAAACAATCCATGCCTTGTAAAATACCCTTACAGATAAAAGAGTCGAAGCATCTTGGCACGGCGTGCAACAGATCCACATGCCCCAAAATCTTTTCCTTCAAGAGGTTCACCCACATCGCCTTGTCATCAAGAAGGAGCCGCCAAGCTAGCTTGCTAAGAATTGCAAGGTTTGCCATTCTGGTGAAGCGAACACCCAAACCGCCCTGTCTTTTAGTAGCACAAACAGTGTCTCAATTAAATAAGTACATTTTATGCTAATCACAGCTACCACTCCATAGAAACCTCCTATTTAATTGATCCAAGCAATTGGAAACAACAAGGGGAAGCTTGAAACATTGCATAGTGTACACCGAAATGAAACAGAGAACATACTTGATCAAAGTCACTCACCCTATTAGATTAAGATGAATCGCTTTCGAACTGACTAATCTAATTTCTATGCATCCTAGAATTGGTCGAAAATGTAGCAAGATTTCTTGAGAATGAATAATCGAAAACCCCTAGTATTTCTAAAGGTTATCCGTCAAGCAAATATTGGAGTCAAACTTAAGTCATTTGCTTGGCTACATTGAAACATTTGAAGAGACATACATTTGAGATTTAACAAAGTTGACACACTCACTCGAGAGGTTACAAAAACCATCCAAGATTCTAACCATTACTCAATCGTGCTTAGTTGTTGCTTTGGCAAACAAAATCAAATCATTTGCGAAGAAAAGATGAGAAACACCCATACCAGATCTAGAACTTTTGACTGGATTCCATTTTCCTATAGATTATATGCCCAAGCTATTCCATGCATAGCATAAAGAGATAAGGGTACATTGGATCCCCCTAGCAGAAATCATTCTTAGGTCTAAATCCAAAATTAATTTTCACATTCCACAAAACTGAGAACGTTATAGAAGTAACACACGACATAATAAGGTTGGTTAGAGGATTAGGAAAATTGAAATAGCTTAGAGTGCCATGGAGAAATGACAAGATATGTTGTTATAAGCTTCCTCCATATCAATTTTGATAGCAATAAGACCCCTATTGCCTTTCCTCCTTCTCGTCACATGCATAATTTCCTGAGCAACTATCACGCTATCTACTGTGCTACGACTAGGAATGAAATTGTGATGATTATCACCCAAAAGCTTGGCAAGATATTATAGAAGAAGATTAACAATGACCTTGGAAACTAATTTGTAGCTAACATTACATAGACTGATTGGCCTCATCTAAAGGAGAGAAGAAGGGTTCTCTACCTTTGGAACTAGAACTATATGGGTTGACTTGATGTTGCTAATAGTACACTCCAAATTCCATATTTTCTTAACCAAAGATGTAGTACACTTATTCACAATATCCATGTTAGAAGAAAATTGTTGGAAGACTACCAGGACCAGGAGCTTTAAAAGGTTTCATAGTCCTAAGAGCTATGAAAATTTCTTCATCCTTTAGCGACATCATAAGTACCTAATTATCTATAGTTGAGAGCATAACATTTGAGCTATGTTCTAGGACCGTCCTACGAGTAGGAGAATCAATATAAAAAAGCTTCATGTAGAACACTCTTGCATGCTCTTTCAATATATCTTCATTAGAACACCATATGTCATCAATTTTAAGGAAAGTAATCTTATTCCCGACTCAATGGACAATAGTGCTTAGGTAAAAAAAAAATTGTTTTAAGATCACTAGCTTGAAGCAATTATGCGTGAGATTTTTGAAACCAAAGCATCTCTTCCTGCATGAGAATCTCATTGAACTCTAAAACCAAATTCTTTTCCAACTCAATCAAAAATCTAGAATTAAAATTACTGAGCTACGTTGGATGCCCTCTAGCCTTCTTCGAATGCAATGCTTCCTTTGAAAAATGTTACCAAAGGTGTGCCTATTTTACTCCCTAGCTGCAGATCTGAACTTTGCAATAGCTGCTTCAAAGTTTTCCCCATCAGGAACCAGGTAGAAGAGAGAAATTGACAAGAGTCACCATGCTTTAGCTAGGCAACCTCAAACCGGAATGAAAAATCGTTGCCATTCCATCTTTGCTTGCAACTAGTAGAGAGCACCAAAGGGCAATGATCTGAATGAGTCCTAACTACGTGTTGAACATGTGTATCTAGGAAACACAAGAGCCAATCTTCTGTGCATAATGCTCTATCAAGCCATTCTCGAATATTTCTAGAGTCTAATTTGTAGTTTGACCAGGTAAAGCAAGGCCCACTGAATCCCAAATCAAGAAGGCAACAATCTCTAATCATTTTACTAAAGAAGGCATCTTTTTTGTTAGAGAAGGTTCCACCCACATTCTCCGAAGAAGCCATAACATCATTAAAATCACCAATTAGAAGCCAAGGCAAATGGGTTGTGCTTGTAAAAACCTAATATTTTCCCATTGACTCCAACGGATGTGCCAATGAGGGTTGGCGTACACACCTGTTAGAATCCATTCATTGAGATTCTAATAAAAAATCTCTACACAAACCATGCAGTCATTGAGAAAAATAATATTTAGTTGCACTTCCTTTCGCCAAAATAGTGAAATGCCACCAATGAAACCATTTACCGACTTATGAAAGCTCAAATATCCATTTGTTTCTTTCAAAGAAGGAAGGTTCAAGGCGCTGAACCTTGTTTCGAGCAATATGACACTATCTAGTTTCCAAACTTTGATCAAGTCCATACAATTCCTTTGAAATATGGTGCTTGCCACACCTCTAAAATTCCACGATATGAGAATCATTGATAACCTATATGAGAGTATCATGATCGTAAACGTGTCTAGGTTCTCTAATCTTCATAACCAAATTCTATAAGCTCATCATGTAACAACCCAGGCCCACTACGTACTGATGTGGGATATTACAATCCACCCCCTTTGGAGCAGTCCTGTCCTCAGGACTCACACCTCCGTCACAAACAGAGCGGCCCTGATACTATTTGTAACAACCCGGGCCCACTACATATCGATATTATCCCCACCTTAGCCACCACTGACTGGGTGTTGGGTTTTCTTCTTGGCAAGACTCGAACCTGAGTCTCCCAAAAACGCTCGACACTAGTAAGGCTTGCAATTGCTCATTTATCCCAGGCATCGCTCTAGTGTTAAACCAATGTGAGATATTACAATCCACCCCCTTTGGAGCAATATTGTCCTCAGGACTCACACCTCCATCACACATAGAGCGGCTCTAATACCATTTGTAACAACTTGGGCCCAATGTGGGATATTACAATCCACCCCCTTTGGAGCAATACTGTCCTCAGGTTTCACACCTCCATCACACATAGAGCGACTCTGATACCATTTGTAACAACTTGGGCCCAATGTGGGATATTAAATCCACCCTCTTTGGAGCAATACTATCCTCAGGACTCACACCTCCATCACACATAGAGCGGCTCTGATACCATTTGTAACAACTTGGGCCCACTAGGTAACGATATTGTTCTCACCTTAGCCACCACTAACTGGGTGTAGGGTTTTATTCTTAGCAAAACTCGAACCTAAGTCTCCCAAAAGTGTTCGACACTAATTATCGCGACCCCTTCACATGTGACGTCACAACCAGCACAGAATTCTGAAACATGTCAGAACTCTGACATGTCCGAAAACCCTCTAAGCCTTCCGAACCAAATCACCCAATTTTTTCTAAAAATCTTGAAGAGTCTCTTCTAAAAATATAACATGTCATACATTTCAAAACACCTGATAATCACATGCAATACACAAAACCACATATTTTCCTTCATCCATATAACCATACATCCATAAAATCCATCATTTATTATGACAATACATTCAGAAGATAACACATTCAAATTCATTTCCCAAAAGAGTAATCTAACTAAGTTTTATACTTTTCACATACTATTAATTCCAGAAACCCAATAACTATTTCACATCATCTTTCCTTTTCCTTTCCTGTCAGAACCTGGAGAAAATGATTGAAAGTAGAGTGAGCAAACAACAAGCTCAGTGAACAATCTAACTTATGGTATTATACAACCATTACATGTATAAAAACATGCAGTGCAAAAACAAATTTAAATCACTTGCGAAATGAAATAAACATAACATACATGCTTAATGTAATGTATGAATATGCATTTGATTTCAATAACATGCACTCTTTTAAAACATGAGCCATCTCCCTCCTTCCAGATAATAGAGCGAATCTGCTCCTCACCGCGCAAATGAGGAGTGCACCGGACCTCTAGTTATTCAATTATCTACTCATTTCTATCTCATTCATCTAATGCCAAGAATGTACCAACTAAGATTACCACAACGGTCAATCCTGTGAGTCTGTTCCCAAAGACTATGACCAATAGAAATGTTGTCATGTCAATAACCTACTTAGGTACGTCATTGACATGCTACAATGCATCAAAATCATTTCATGGAATTCAAATACGTATGAAATGCAATATACATCATTCTATTTAATAAAAAAAACAACAGTTTAATTTAATACCAATGTCAGATATAATATCACAAGTAAAGATTACTCACTAATTATTGTCCAACTAGTTTCTAATATCCAATAACAATCTAGTTTCACAACACCAATCAAATTCTGTCATCACAAATCACTTTATATGCATCAAATCAAATTCAACTCATTTGAACTTATTGTATAAATCATTTTTCACGTATTTACTACTTATATTTGACCCAAGATATTCGTTTAACTCCACCTATTGGTGCGCATTAACTCGAATATGCTTAATAATCTTTAATATTACTTTTTTGCTCATATAAAATAATTCTATAACAGAAAATATGAAAATAAGCTTTTTAACTATATTTTTATTAAAATTTCCATTTTCAATAAATAACCCTATGCTTCAATCGTTCATCAAAATTTTAATTGATTTCCAAAATTTATGAATTTGGTGTCGATGAGTACGTATCTTCATTCTCTACACTCCTATGGGTTTCAATCAAGGTTTTATTGGGGTTTAACACCCTCAAAACTCCATCCAAAGGTTATAAAACTTTGGGTATTTATTTTAGAATATACAAGATAAACAAATGAGAACTAACTATATATTTGGGATTTACTTATCAACAAGAGCATTTTAGTATAAATTTTACCAAGTTTTACTCACTATTGAAAAATACTCAATTTTTGGATACAGGTATAAAACACTATCCATAGTAAAAATTGTACCTATAGGATTGTAGTACAAGACTTAATTAGCATTTTAGTAACTAGAATCAAAGAAAATCACTTACCTATGCGTCGAATCTGGCGAAAAATCAGTTTTTTCCCTTCTTATTATTTTTTTCCTTTCTGTTCTCGTTCTGCAACTAGCAATAGACGTTCTGGAGTTGAAAGACAAAAGAAAGCCGAATGAATTGAGAGAAATGCTCCCACCGTCCCTTACATTATATCTAACAACTAATCAATTTCAAAAGCTTCATTCTTTCCTCTTGACTCTCTTTTCTTTCTTTTGTCTTTTTCCTTATTTTGGTTTTCTAGAAATGAAGATGGCAGTCAAGAAGAAGCTACAAGTTGTGATCAAACCACCAACACCCTTCATCCGTCGCACATAATTTTTATATATATACTATATATTTTGCTTTTAATTTGTGGTCCAAACCACACCAACACCATCCGTCTATATATATAAATAATGTATTTTTTTTCCCTTCAATTTCTCACCACTTATATACTAATATAAAGGTATATATATACCTCCATGTAAATATAACCACATATTTGTTTTATTATTATTATTATTATTTTTTATTTTATTAATTTATCCATACCATTAATTTATATTTACACCCCTTATTTATAATAATATTATTAATAACAACAACAACAATAATAATAACACTATCATTATTATTATTAAATTATTCAAATAATTTTTTTTCACGTGATATTATTTATACATGTATGTACATGTATAATACTTGCTTATATACACATAGGTCACATTCACATGTTATAAAAATTCGGGTTATTATACTAGTAAGGCTCGCAATTGCTCGCTCATTTAGCCTAGACATCGCTCTAGTGTCGGACTAATGTGAGATATTACACATCATCCTCACAAGACATCTTAGGAGTATAAACTATCAAGTCCATTATAGGGTTATCAACTTCCATGCCATTAACTAATTGTCCTTGAGGAAAGTGCCCATCTAGAGGTTCACATGGTGAGTCCTCATGAAGAATAGTTGCATCATTTGATTCATTGGAGTGAAAAGGTAGGAGGTGGCCTTCTTGGGCTTGGATCAGCAGGTTGGTGAAGTTGGGATCAGAATGGTCCAATCCGTTGGGTGCTAAATTGAAGAGGAAAGGTTTTTTGGAGACACTTTAAATGGGCGTAACTTCAGCCTAGTATATCGAGTTGGCCCACGAGGAATGTTGGGCCCATTGGAAAGTTCATTCTTAGTATCTTTCTACTTGTCGTTTTTAAAAATATGTTGCCCAGAAATTGTCGTTTCTTCAATTTTCCTTGATTGCACCTCGTTGTCTTCACTTTTTCTGAAATGATCGTGCCCAGCAACTATCTTACTGGATTGCCCAGAAACTGCCCTTTTTTCGATTCCCTTTGATTTCTTAATTTGCTTGCCTTTTTTGAAACGATCCTGCCCAACAACTGTCATAATGTATTGAGTAGGTACCGTAAATCCCTCCTTGTCATTACCCCCTTCCTTATGCATTGGCATCTCCATTGATTCTCCCTCAGTACCCTTATCCTCTTCCTTATGCAGTGCCATCTTACTTGATTCACCCACCTCTACGTGTTCTGCAAAAGATTGCAACTTGTTAGAGCCATGCATGCCACCCCCAAATTTGCCTAGAATATTAGTTTCTTTCCTTATTTCTGCCAATTTCTTTTTTGGAAAGTTTCGATTTCGGTTCACCATCATCCACAAATCAAAAAAATAGAATCTCCACCTGCCAGAAACTGTTACTAGCGAGCACTCAACTGAGACTTATTAGCATTGGCTGCCGGATGTTGTTCCAAACCCACGTTTTGTTCATTTTGGGACTGTATATCATGATTCCGCATCATGCTTGAACACTGCTCCTTCACGTGACCAATACAAATGGAAGTAGATCGCATGTACTCCACTATTTGTTCCTTACTGATGAAAAGATGAAATAATATTGATTAAATTTATAATAGTATTACAATGATATAAATAAATAATTTCTAAATGTATAAAAGGAAATAGACAAGATATGAAATTATATAATATATTATAATATCTGATAAGATATTATAATATATTATATAATATCTGATAAGATATTATAATATATTATATAATATCTTATATGATAAATAAGATATTATAATAATTGATAAAATATATTAATATATTATATAATATCTTATATGATAAATAAGATATTATAATAATATATTAACATTCCCCTTCAAACTCAAGGTGATAGAAAAAATCATCTTGAGTTTGTCAACAAAAAGCAGGCGCAATATTTAGCTCACAAGAAAGGATGCGGCATATAAGATACCGTGGCATAAAAGATGCGACACGGGAGATACCGTGACATAACAAGCGCAATAGTTAGCGTATAAGAAAAGATGTGGTACGGGAGATACCGTGGTATAGGAAGCGCTATAGTTAGCGCATAAGAAAATAAATATAATATTATAATATTATGATATCATATAAACTTTAGGTTTATACGATATATATGGTAGGGTCAGCAACGCAGCAGCAAAGACTTCGACGGACCAGCACTTGCATCAAATAATAACAATTAGCAATAGCACAATAACTTGAATGTGCAGCAAGGCTCGATGTCCAAGAGGTAAATTTGGATGTCCAGCAAGAGCAAGACTTGGTTGTGAGACAGGTGCAACAAGACAGTCAAACACAAAACAACGAAGTAGAGGGAAGACAACCAACTGATCAGCAGCATGGTGGCGAACAATAAGGGTGGCTCGGCGATGGAGCAACAAGCACAGCAGAAGAGAAACATGCAACAGGGGTTCAACAGCAACAAAGATTTTTGCAACATTAAATTTCTGCAGCAAGAAATTTATGCAACAAAAAATTTCTGCAACAGCAAATTTCTGTAACAAGAAATTTCAAAAAAAAAAATTGTAGTAATAAGAAATTTTTGCAACAACGGTAAATTTCTGCAGTAGAGAAACAGAAACAGTGAGAATCGTGGCAGATGAGGGGTGATCAACGATGATCGTTGATGCAGGAGCAATTGACAATCGCAAAAATAGCAAATTCAGAACAAAGAATAACGTGCAATATATAGCATAGATGATTTCAGCTGGCCAACGGTTTTATCTGGCCATTGGCTGGCCAAAAATAGCGAAAAGCTAAAATTATCTCAAAATACTAAACCTATCTTTAATACCATGATGAAAAGATGAAATAATATTGATTGAATTTACAATGGTATTACAATGATATAAATAGATAATTTCTAAATGTATAAAAGGAAATAGACAAGATATGAAATTATATAATATATTATAATATCTGATAAGATATTATAATATATTATATAATATCTGATAAGATATTATAATATATTATATAATATCTTATATGATAAATAAGATATTATAATAATTGATAGATATGTTAATATATTATATAATATCTTATATGATAAATAAAATATTATAATAATATACTAACGCTTACCACAGATGAGGAATTTGGGCACAAGGGGCTTCTCAATGCTCACTTTTGCACATACTTCTCTGGGCTAAGTTTGTCGTGTGATCAGTTCGAACATACCTTCCAAGAATATTCCCAATCCAACGAAAAATTTCCTCATTGTAATATTCCAGCGGCAATTCGGGTAACCAAAACCAAAGTGGAACAGAGGAGATCTTTTCTTGGGAAGGTCTGAAATCGGGAGTCCATCTTTGGACAATCAAATAATGATCAAGTATAACCCACAGACCTCTCGCCAGAATTCGTAAACAATTCTCTTCAGTTTTGAATCTTATTAAGAAGAAATCATATCCTAAGTTAATGACTTCTATAACACTTGCATGCTTCCACAAATAATGCTTGATCTCAAGGGCTACATATGAAAAGCTAACTGTTTTTCCCAAAATCTTGACAATGACCGCCCTCTTCCAAGGCTTGCTCAGCCTTGCGAGCATCTCATCCCTTATTAGAATCTGCCTTCTGTCTACATCGTCTACTTCTTCATCCTCCTCGACATGTGTTTTGGAATCATTTTGGAATGCATCCTGGAATGAATCCTAAGAGACTGATCCAGACATTAAATCATCACATGCAGAGTCCAACATCAGCTTGTCGCCATAGGTAACCCAATGGAAGTTGCCAATAGAAACATGCTTTGTTCCAGTAGTCTCTGTTGGACTTGTTACCATCACCAAACTAGATTCTTGGTTAGACGTATCCCTTTTCTTTTTCTTCGTTGATCTCTCAACAATGTCGACTTCCTATATCGAGAGAATATTCTTTTGAACATCACTCCCCATCGCTTGCCCACATGTATGTGTATTTATATTCATGACAATCATCACCTCATATGCGAGAAATTATTGCAAATCAAATTAAACAATTGTAATAATATTTAAAAAAGAGTCAAAGAAACATTGAAAATAGACAAAACTAGCTATTTTATATTTAAGATCATGAAGGTAAGAATAAATAGTTGCTCTTTTAACAAATTAGATTGAATATACATGTTATATGTTCATAAACATCCACCTAAGAAAAAGTCTCATGTTATATATATTTGACTTTGGGCCTTTAAATAATTCTAACGCATCTGATTCTACCAACCTTTTAACAAATTTTACATCTTTAGTGAGCTGAAATAGAGGCTTTGAAAAATGAGTGTATATATATATACTCATTTATATATATATATATATAATGCTAATATAAACATTATATCTTAATCTATGTGTCAACTAATACCAAAGAACCAAAATATATATATATACTTCAATGTCTTTTTATTTTGATTTATTATTTTCACAACAATGTTATTATTGGAATCTTTTTTACCTTAGTATTGATTTTTTATATGTTTTAGAAATACACATAATTCAAGAATGCTATCCAATTTACACACATGTCCAAAACATTAAAAGAAGATTAATGCTATTAAAGACTAGGGCAGTGAAAAATGGTGTTTATGTAGCATTTTTCTAATTTTAAAAAGTTTTATTATTAATAATGCTGTCCTTGCTTACTAATTGCTCTCATTCGTCGATCAATCAAAATAAAATAAAATAATGAAACAAAAAAGACACACGTAATATTAATTCATGAATTTAATTATCACATACATTTTGTATTCTTTAGTCAATTTAATAACTCATTTAATCTCCAAGTGGTCCACCCAAAACTTTAGTAGTTAGGCTAGTTATATGTGAAAAAAAAAAAGCAGTACACAGCGATCATCAACTTCAATATATAACATAAAAATAAACAGCATTGAAGTGTAAAATTAATGACAGAATTCTGCCAAGCTACGTCTACGAGGAGCTATTGTTAGTTGGAAATGCTTAATTAATCAAATCCTTAATTAGATTCATATAATGACCTTAAACTATTATGGCATTTTACACTACATAGTCCATAGTCGATTTGCCTATATTTATAACTTTCACGTGTCGCATTTGAGTTCCCAAGATTTTAACTTTAAAATAAAATTTGGGAATTGTGGTAGTGTTTGGTTTGTGTAAAGTTGGTTAAAAAAAAAAATCTTTAAAATATGAGCTGGGTGTTGAAATTAATCTGTTCAATTTTAAAATTAAATGTGAGTATATATAGAAGTTTAACAAAATAGTTACTTGAATCCTATTTAATACGAAGAATAAAATTAATATTTTACATACATTTATATTTATATTCATCACAATCATCCCCTCATCTTCATGGAGTCATTGTAAATCAAATTAAAATATTTTAATTATAATTTGAAACGAGCCTGAGAAATGCAAGGATCAAGGAATAGACAAAACTATATATCCTTAATTTTTTAAGAACATATGAATACAAATCAATAGTTATCGTTTCTTTTACAAATGAGCTTGAATGTATACATGCTATTTGTTCATTAACATCCACCTAAGATTTATTTTACATATTTGGCTTAAGGCTTCCAAATAATTTGAACTCATCCTCATTCTAGTAACCTCTTAACAAATTTTGTATTTTTAGTAAGTTGAAAAAGAGGATTTGAAAAAAAAAATGAGTATATTAGAAAATACTAAATAGTCAACTAATACAAAAAAAACAAAAAAAAATAATTTGGCAAGAAATCATCTTACATTAAGTTTTTAGAAAGTAATTTTATATCAACGTTATATTTCTATTTTTTTGCCTTGACATTAGTTTTTTTTTTTAATATGTTTTAGATATACGCATAATTTAAGAATGTTATACAATTGACACACATGTTCAGAACATTAAAAAAACATATATGGATACAATTACAAATTAAAGCTGTCTAAAAATGAAGTATATGAATCATTTTTCTAGTTTGCAAATGTTTTACTATTAACATTGTTGTCATTCCATACTAATTGCTCTCATTCATTGAAAATTCAAAATAAAATATAACAATCAAACAAAAAGACGTGTATATTAATTCATTAATTCATTTAGCACATACCTTTTGTTTTCTTTAGTAAATTTATATAGCTCGTTCAATCTC
>JAJIYU010012752.1:0-14333 GCA_030144865.1 Tinospora cordifolia
CCATTCACGCGGATCTAACATTACACCCAACGACCCTGCATTGGAGGTGTCGGATAGCTCCTCAGTTGCAAACTAGCTAGAAAACCAGAGGATCCAATTTCATCCACACCTTTTCATTCTTCTTACTGACAAGACTAAAGGCTCTACTTTTTGACTTGTAACTTGCAAGTACTGTCAACGAATTGAGATCCATGATTGAGATTCGAGATTTCTAAATTCAAATACTTTACCTTACTACCGATGATATCACATTAAAATTTTAGATATAATTTTGACTACCGTTTATATTGCAGGTACCTTTAAATTAACTGATAATGTGGGCGTAGCTAGTTAATTAATGTGTTTTGATATAATAATATTCAATTATGATCTTAATCCATTGTTATTATTTTGAACACCACATGGAATGCAGTCAAACTGTTAAACAATATATATGCATATATATAGGAAAGATGAAGAGAGGCACAGTTGAAGAGAGTTGTAACATCAACATGCATGTCAAATCAAGATAGCTGGTTCTCAACTGGACGCTTAATTTGATGTCTTCAAAGCTACGTGGTGGAGGGAAATGATGAGAAAAAGCTCTTAAAGTGGAAATTGATTGAGGGGTTTTGAAGCAGATGTAGCAATAGAAAAGAAGAGAATAATAATTTAAAAGGCCGGCCCGCGTTATCTTGGCTTCAGGGAATTGGCTGGGATACTTGTCTCCTACGTACCCTTCTCCATAAAGCTATAAAAATGCTGAAATATTGAGTGACGTTTATAAATGGCAAGCTAACACATATTATTAAGGTAAATTTAGATACGACGTTAATTACCGTCACATCTACGTATATCCTAGTGATCAACACGTTACACGCCCTATCTAAATGTCAGGAATTGTTTCTTAATTTATAAAGAGATGCAGTAACAGTTTTTGCACCTGTGGGAGCGATATAAGTTTTAGCAGCAATAATATTATTATTTGAGTGTTGGGGTTTGCAGTAGATTTACTGGATGTGGAATCCAACAGAGTCGTTGCTGTCGTTGAGATATTATTGCCTTATTGCGTGGCCCGTAAATTAAATATCCGGGTGGAGCTTCACTATTCACTAATTGCCCCCCTTTCGAAATTATTGAAAAGAAACGTAGCCGACTCCTCCTCCCTTCTTAATAGGTCAATTTAATTTTATACTAGAAAGCTTGTATGCCATCTCGTAAGTAAATGAACATGAAACTAGCGCGTGCATTATTCTTAAAATTGGAACCTAGGTGTTGGGCACTCGGCAATGTGAAATAAAATACCGGCGCTTCCTCTCACTTAATATGATTTTGCACCATGCGCGTTTTCAGTATTAAAGAAACGTATTAAGAAGAAAAAACACCAAATTATCTCTCCAAGTATTTTAGAATCAGGCATTTATCCCAATCAACAATTCAGCAACAACTTCCGACAAATTAGTTTTTGTTCATACAATTACTTTCGTTAAGATAAAGACGTCTGTACAAAAAATTAATGGTTCTATTACCTCTTGCTTCTCTTTAAATGAAATTCAAGGCTTTCTGCATCGTAGTAGTGAAGGTATTGAACAATTTCTCTGGTATTTAGTTCATTCTTCCTTTTTAGCTTTTTTCTTTATATCAAGCTTTTCAGCATTGTAGTAGTGAAGTTATTGAACAATTTCTCTGGTATTGAGTTCATTCTTCCTTTTTAGCTTTTTATTATTTCAATGCAGACCATCAACCTTAAGTGTTGGAATGGAATATTGGACACCTATATAACTTGAGATTAAAGGTAGCATTACTTAACGGAGATGTTATAATTTGTGGACTCTTTCTTTCAATAGGAATGTAATTACTTAAATACCTTAATAAAGAGTTGCAATATTAAGTACCGGAATGGAAGCCAACTTGGTTGAAATTAACGCCCGTCTGAGTACCCACACAAAAAGAGATAAAAACACAGCTAGGGAGCTAGCAACGTGACTGTATTATTTCACATTTTAAGAGTACCTACCCTCTGTTTTTCTTTCTTTTCCATTAAATCAATGTTTTGTGGCATAATTATTTTGGATTTTCTTCCAAAAGATCAAAAGATTTCCATCGTTTAATCCATTCGGCAAGGGAGATAGAGTTTCACGTGATAATCAGTGCTGCCTTTCTATTGCATATGGGGGTTTAGCTCCCACTGCACACTTAATATTCCAACTACACATTCTAACATTTGAGTCCTTCTATTTGTATGTATAAAAATTAGAAGGTTGTTTTTGTTATAAATATACTTAAACAACCTTCACTCACCATTTAATATTATCTAACTTCTAAATTGTAATAATTCTATAGTTATTTTATATTTACCATTTTCATGTAATCTATAAAGCATTTACATTTTTATTATAACCATTATTACATTTATGTATTGCAAATGGTATTTATTACTGAAATTTCTTAAGTCACCGTCGTTAGGACACCTATCGAAAAATAAATTTTAATACGGTCGCAAAAACACATTGTGTAGAAAGAATAATACACATAGAGATTGGTTACGTAGTAACCTTCCTATGTCTGCGAGGCCTTATTCAAATCAAGAAATTCCACTATAGTTTGTAAAGTACACCACTTCTCAGTAAGTTTCACACTTATAGTAATATACTCCAAACAAGAATCACATGAACGAGCTTTGAGTAGAGTACTGTCAAGCTCTGCAGACAAATAGTCAGCTACAACTGCCAGACACTCCTATCTTTTTTTTGAACACAAGAGCAGAGAGTACAACAGCTACTTAATCTCGATTACTCAACAGAACATAAATCAAATGTAATACAACTTCAAACACTTAATACAATGGAATATGTAGGAATAAACTCTGATTTCTTTGTAGCACTGAGTGATAAAGAAAGTTTCAAACGCCTTAGAATATATAAACTGTAGTCTGTAAGTTTTCCATAGCAGATAGAGATTATGGGGCTTACACTGTCTCACCAGTGGTCGTGCGTCCAGTAGGCCCATGTTCTGAGACAGATTCTGGAGAGGAACGTGGTGGAGGCTCAGGAACCCTAGGTCGTGATACACGTGTTTTCTTGATAATACGAGGAACATATGGCTTGGTAAGATCACTAACCGATGGATTGGATTTTTTAACGGATGGTTTGGAAGGACAGGAAACCATCTTCTGAGAGACAAGGGCATCACTGCGAGGTTCCAAGGTACCAATATCCTGTTGTTGTACAAAACAAGAGGGATTAGGAGAACCCAAACTTGACTGTGTTCTATTGGAAAAACATTTTGATGAACTGTGATGCAGCTGAAACATTTGGGCTAATATGGTGGCGATCAGAACATCGTCTCCTGAAGAATTTGAATTGATGTGCACTGGTACAGGACGAACAGACTTTCTGGCCTTGATTTTGAAACATTGAGGTCTAGGGCTGAATTCATCTAAGAATCGTACCGAAGGTACTTATTCTCAGCCTGTCTTGATTTGATAAGAAATCATGGCGACCTTAAGATGGGTAGTGGGTCGACTAAGAATGAAGATGAATCAACCTGTGAGAGATGGTGTGAAGAGCAGCGAGTTGTTGGTTTAAATAACAATGAGGTTTCGAAGCCCTAGACGTGGATATTAATGGAAACCCACTAACCATTGAATTGTGTTTGAAGAACAGAAGGTGGAACATTGCCAACCAAATCGTGCATACCCAGAACAATGAATAACAAAAAAAATAAAAATCAAAGAAAAAATAATTACATAAATATGTATATTAAGTTAAGAGTGAACTACTTAATGTAGATGCCCAACCAAGAACGCAGCTTTTCAAATTGAACATGGTCAAGAGGTTTTGTAAAGATGTCTGATAACTGATTTTCTCATCTTCTAACTGATTTTCAGTTATCACATGCTTCAGAACAATAATTTTATCCTTGACCAATTCTCAAATAAAACGATGCTTGATGTCAATGTGTTTCATTCTAGATTGTTGTACGAGATTTTTGGAGATGTCAACGGCACTTTTATAATCACAATACAAGATCATACTGCCTTGGTATGTGCCATAATCGACTAGAATTTGCTTCATCCATAGAAGTTGTGCACAACAACTACTAGCTCTTATATACTCTGCTTTAGCAGTTGATAGGGAAATACTATTCTACTTTTTACTCATCCATACAACTAAATTGTTTCTTACATAGAAACACCCACCTGTAGCACTTTTCCTATCCTCAATGTTTCTTGCCCAGTCAACGTCATTGGATCCTACAAGGTTAAAGTTGTTATCCCTAAACATTTATATTCCATATTTTGTGGTTCCACCAATATATCTAATGATCCTTTTGATAGTCGCTAAATGAGATTCTTTAGGGACAGCTTGGTGTCTAGCACACACACACCCACACTAAAACTAAGATCTGGTCGACTAGCAGTTAGATATAGAAGACTACCTATCATAATTTGATACAAGCTTTAGTCAACATCTTTGCCATCTATGTCTTTTGTTAGTTTAGTGCTAGTACTCATGGGGGTTCTAATATGCTTAGCACTTCCTAATTCAAATTTTTTAACAATATTACGGCATATTTGGTTTGTGAAACAAACGTACCTTAGGTGTTTTGTTTAATTTGCAATCCAAGGAAATAGGTTAATTCCCCAACCATGCTCATTTCAAACTCCTCCTTCATCAACTTGACAAACTCATTAGAAAGTTCAGGTGAAGTGGATCTAAAAACAATATCATCAACGTATATTTGAGCAATGTTCATCAAAGGATTTTAAGAAGAGTGTTTTGTCCACCGTACCTCTAGTGTATCCTTTGTTGGCGAGAAAGTTAATAAGGCGTTCATATTTTGCACGAGGTGCTTGTTTTAGACCATAGAGTGTTTTTCAAGTCGATATACATGATGTGGACGTTCACTATCTTCAAATCCCTTTGGTTGTTCTACAAAAAATTCTTTATTTAGATAGTTGTTGAGAAATGCACTATTTACATCCATCTAATGAAGCTTAAAGTTTCAAGCACATGCAACAGCCAAGAAGATTCGAAAAGATTCAAGTTGAGCTATCGGAGTAAATGTTTCATCAAAGTTGATTTCTTCAATTTGGGTGTAACCTTGTGCAACTAAACGAGCCTTGTTTCTTGTGATGTTCCTATGCTCATTAGTTTTGTTTTTGAATATCTATTTCTTTCGGATTACATTTACTTCAGGTGGTATGCGAGCTAATTCCCATATTTCACTTCTCTCGAACTGCTCCAGCTCTTCTTACATAGCAGTTATTCAATTTTCATCAAAGAGAGCTTCTTTGACATTTTTAGGTTCGATCATTCAAGTTAAGCATGAGAATCTCACCATTTCTCTATAATTCCTGTCTGGTATGTTTCTTGGTTGTTTTCCTTGATTCAGGTCTTCAATTATCATATCAGACGGATAGTTTAGTTGAACCCTGGAAGATGGTTCTTTGAAGTGTTCGACTTCTAAATTTTCTAGGTTATTTGTATAGTTATTTGTTTCACCGCTTGTTGCAACAGTCGATCTGTCAGTTTCTTCTACAATTTTTGACTTTTTTGATTTACTTTTCATTTTCGACTTTTTCTTCCTTCTCACAGTCACGAACTTTGACATTAATGGACTCAATCACACATTGAGTTCGATTATTGTGTACTGGATATGTTTTACTTTTTGTGGCATATCCCAAGAAAATCCCTTCATCGCTTTTTGCATCAAATTTTCTCAATTGATCCTTGTCATTTAAAATATAGCAAATGTTTCCAAAATTTGAAAATAACTTACATTAGGTTTTCTTCATTTCCACAGTTCATATGGTGTTTATGTTGAACCTAGTCAAAGGTACACTCTACTAATAGTGTAAGCTGCAGTACTGACATCTTCTGCCCATAATTTTGCTGGTAGGCTTGCGGCTTGGAGCATTACTCTTGCCATCTCCTAAAGACTGCAATTCTTCCACTTAACTACACCACTTTGTTGTGGAGTTTTTGGTGTAAAGAACTCATGACTTATATCGAGTTCATTAGAAAAGTTGGTGAAGTTCTAATTTTCAAATTCTCTTCCATGATCACTTTTAACCTTTTGTATCTTGATCCCTTTTTCATTTTGTAACTTCTTACACAAATTTTTGAAATTTTCAAAGGTCTCTGATTTTTCTCTAAGGAAGTTTGCCCATGTAATCGATAGAAATCATCTACGTAGACGTACACATACTGTTTGCATCCAATGCTTTCTATTTGCATTGGCCCAAATAGATCCATATGAATCAGTTCCAGAATTTTGGTTGTAGTCGTAAACTGAACAGGGGGATGTTTTGTTCTCTTCTATTTACCTAGTTGACAAGGTCCACAAACAGCAACATGCTCAGAGTTAAGTATTGGTAAACCACGAACTGCTTCAAGATCACTGATACTTTTCGGAGTTTTGAAGTTTACATGGCTGAGTTTTTTATGCCAAATTTTCAGAAGATTTAGGACAATGTTGTGACATTATTTTAAAAGAGTCATGATGCATTTTTCAACACGAAAATAGTTGTTTGCAGTTTGTTTTCCTTTCATGGTTGATGTTCATGAGCTATCCACTATGCGACATCCTTCCTTCGTGAAGTTTACAAACAAATCTTCATCACACAGTTGACTAATGCTAATCAAGTTAGCTTTCAGACCTTCAACATACAAGACATCTCTTAGTTTAGGTATGCCAACAACACTCAATGTTCCTCTACCGATGACCTTCCCTTTTCCCCCATCACCAAATGTAACATGTCCATCTTCTCCTGCACAAAATGAAGTTAGAAAACGTTTGTTAGCTCCCACTGTCTAGGTATCATGTCTCATCAGAGTATTCAGATAATACAGTATGAGCAACAAAAGCTTTATTCTGTGTTTTGGACACCCATTTCTGTACAGGATTGTTTATTTTTTTTTCGTTATTCTGAAGAACATTCCTCTGCGGGCTGCGAAATTTCTTCCTCTTGTGACCCTTCTTATTATAGTAGCAATAGATAGGACTTCTGGCTGTCCTTCTTATGTTTGAATAGAAAGTATTTTCCCTTGTTTCTGTATTGAATCTCATTTTGGACTGGTTTTTATGCTTAGATTCAATTTTGTAGCCAAGATCTCTTCGATCACAAGTGTTTTTCCCCATTTCAAGTATCTCGTTTAGCTTGGCCTTTCCGGTATTGAGGCACTGAAGCGTCTGTTCTGCAATATGTAGTTTGGTAGTTAGTTCATCTATCTTTCTTTCTTTTTTCTCGATCATCCCTTTTAGCTTGTGAATCTATTCTTCCAATTCCTTGTTCTACGAAACAACCTGCAGCCATTTTTCATACATGAGTTCATAGGTTTTTCTAAAATCATCCATACTTGCCACGTCATCTTCACTTTCAGATTCATGTGCAATTGAAGTTGTAGAATTTTCATATCTGACAGGAGCAGTAAAAGTAACAAAGTTGCTTGTAATTCCTTCATCTTCATCTTGGCTATTCTCAAATTCATCACTCCATATGACATTCATGGATTTCTTCTTGAGTCTGTTTGCACATTCCGCCTAAATATGTCCCAACCCCACACACTCATGACATTTTATATTCTTAAACCAAGTGTCAGATTTAGAAGATTCCTTTACAAAAATTTGTTCCTTGGTGAAGGATTCTGCTTTCCATATTTTTTTGGAAATCTAAAAAAATTTCTAGTGATCATTGCAATCTCTTCCTCTTTGTCATTCACACTAGTTTCAGCTTGAAGAACAATACTCTTTTCTGATTTCAGATTTGTGAAGCTCATTTCATATGTCTGCAGATAACTCATAACCTCATCAAATCTCATTTTGGTTAGATCCTTAACCTTTTCTATAGTGTAACACCCCGATTCTCAATCGAACCTCCCATCACGTATTATGGGTCGTTGTTCGTTGAGAATTGGAATGCTACTTAAAACTATTTGTAACACCCCTACTCTCAATCGGACCTCTCGTCAAATGTTATGGGTCGTCGCCTGTTGAGAATTGGAATGCTACTTAAAATTTCTTTCTATCAAAATTCTTTTCAAATTCAAGTTTCATGATAAATATTCTCTAAAAACATAATTCTATAAAAGATAAAAGTTCATATTAACCTTCACTATATTCACTGGATTTTCACATTTAAATAAAAACAAACTAAAATCTGAAATCATTTCGTAGAAAACTCATATAATAATTCATGTACAATCATCAGAGTAAATGCCACAGCGGATGAAATCATCAAAATTCATTTTATACAAACTTGATAACTTGAAATCCAAACCAAGGTAATTACATATAAAACAGTGAAATTAAATTCAAATGAAAAATATACATTCAGTTTCATTACAAAATCAAGTAAACAAAATACAACCTCTAAATCTTCCTATCTCAGATAACCTCCCCCATGAGCTTTCCAAGGAAAGGTGAGAGTCTTTAGACATAGACCGTTATGCACTATGTCCATGTGTTCTTAAAAAATAAAAATAGGAGTGAGCTCGAAAGTCCAGTGGATCATTCCTACACATTACATACATTATACAGATTAAAACTCAAAACATTACAAACACTTCTAAACATTAGGCGTTTCAAACATTCAGTTGTTTTGGTTGTAAGCTATGACCGGAAAAGTGTTGAGATGACTCTTGGTATTCCCAGTGATCTTATCCAATCATAGAAGGTCTCGAGTACCATCCAAAATTAGTAATGTTTCAGTACCATCGAACCTCTCATCACGTATTATGGGTCGTCGTCCGTTGAAAATCGGGGTGTTACATATAGCTGCGACTTTCACTGCAAATCTCGGAGGTAGAGATCTTAGGGCCTTTCTCACCAATTTCTCATATGAGTATTTCTTTCCTAGATGGAACGCTTGATTTGCAATGTCACATAGCTTGCAGTTAAAGCTTGATATATTATCTTGTTCCTCCATCTTTAAAAGTTCAAACTAAGATGTTAACAGTTGAAGTTTAAAAATTTGCACAACATTGGTTCCTTCATGCATTGTTTGAAGTGTTTTCCATGCATCTTTAGTAGTTTCACACGTTGAGATTAGTTTGAATTGTTCTGTGTCAACAGCATTGAAGATGGTATTAAGAGTCTTAGAGTTTGTAAGAAAAAGTCTTCATTCTTCCTCAAACCAATCAGATTAAGATTTTTAACCAAAACTATTTTCTGAAGTTGGTTTTGTCTAGCCATCTTCAACAGTCTTCCAGGCATATTCATCAAAAGATTGAATAAAGATTCACATCTTCGTCTTTCAGTAAGTATAGTTACCTTCTTCGAGTAGAAGAGGTCGAGTGATCCACCTTCTTTGGGATGGTGTCGGATTGGTATTGAGTGACTCATTTTTGTAGCGGATCTGACCTACCAAGTTAAAGGCTATAGCAAAAGAAAGGTGACCCGCTCTGATACCAAATAAAATTCTTAAGTCACTGTCATCGAGATACTTATCAGAAAATAAATTTTAGTGCGGTAGCAGAAACAGATTGTGCAGATTGAATGATACACAAAGATTGGTTATGTACTTCAACCTTCAAGCCTACATCTGCAAGGTCATGCCCAGATCAAGAGATTCCACTGTAGTTTGCAAAGTATGCCACTTCTCAGCAAGTTCCACACTTATAATAATAATATACTCCAAACAGGAATCACACGAACGAACTTTGAGCAAAGTACTGTCAAGCTTTGCGGACAGACAGTCAGCTATAACTGTCGAACACTCCTATCTTTTCTGAACACAAGAGTAGAGAGTACAATAGCTACTCAATCTCGATCAATCAACAGAAAATAGATAAAATGTAATACAACTTTCAAACACTTAATATAATGGAATATGTAGGAATAAACTTTGATTTCTTTGTAGCACTGAGTGATAAAGAAAGCTTCAAACACCTTAAAATATATAGACTGTTGTCTGTAAGCTTTCCATAGTAGATAGAGAGATTCTAAGCAATTTCTAGGTAGACTGTGCAATGCACTATGTCACGATACTGTTAGCACAATTTGCGGGATGACAGATTTCTAGAAATCTGTTTCTTTCTAAGATCATAGAGAATCGTCTGCGGCCTTCTAATTACAATGAATGGCCTTGTTAATTTCTAAAGACATTTCGAAATATTTGAAAAAGCCTTTCCAAGCAAGATACCGTTTGAAGAGCATTTTTATATATTGAACGAAGATTCTGTTTTTTTTTTTTTTTGAAAGAGATTTCCCATATTGCTATGTTCTGGTTTTTTAGAAACTTTTCTTGTAGAGGAATATCTGTTATAATCTCTTTTCAAAAACTTTTCATGTAGGAAAATCTGTCCTAGCGGGTGTAAAAATTGTGTCAATAAATAGCACCCAATATTCATAAGGCAAATAGAATAAAATTTGGTTTCTAAAAATGCTCACCAGACAGTAACCCATTCTCTCTATAGATAGTGATTTGTTTCCAAAAATGATTAACGCAATATTTAGCACCAAACATGTCAATCAATGATTACTCGCGATTCCTAACAATTACCCTAATATGTGTTGTGGTCCCTCATAATGGAAGACAACATAATTAAAAAAAAAAAAAAGGATTGAGTGGTGTTAGTGAAGTCGAGTGGTATTGATGAAGTTGAGTGGTATTGGTAAAGTTAATTAGAGTTGGTATAACATATTTTAATATATGGTGAGGCCAACTTGTGGTTATAGTCACTTCACTTACACTTATAAATAAGCACTTGTATATTTGCAAATATAACAATATAAGCACAAACAAGTTATATGTAAGTGTTTAATAAAGGCCAAAGCAGTTTTGTTTTGATGAGTTTGTTGGAAGAGGAGAAAAAATTAGTTGGGAAGTGATAAAATAGTGAGGTTATTTGAGATTTTGAGAAACACTTGGATGTCATTATTTTGGATTAATTTTGGGACTACACTTCTAATATTTATCTAGAGAAGTCTCTCTTGTAAACCTACTAATTTTTATTAGTAAAAGAAATTTCAGAGTTTATCTTGTGGATGTAACCCAAATTAAGGTTGAACCACATTAAATTTATTGTTGTCAATTTAAATTATTTATTTTATTTATTTTTCTCTTATTTAATTTATCTTGTACCTGGCCCTTTTGCTGTGCTAGGAAAAAATATTAATTAATTTGTGTTATTTTTCTAACAACTAGTATCAGAGATTTATTGGGATATTAATATCTACTTGTTATATACTCTATGGTTGCCATTAAGATGGACCTTCCAAATCATAAAATAAGTTAGATTATTATTTACTTTTTTCTAAGGCCTCGTCGGAATCATGGAGGCAAAGATGAGCAAAATAATTAATTTAAATGGCATGAATTACCACATATGGATAAACAAAATGAAGGATCTCCTATTTGTAACGAAGATGCATTTACCATTGTTTAGTATAACTAAACTCGAAGACAAGATAGACAAGGAATGGGAATCCGAGCATGCGCGAGTCTATAGTTTCATCCGATAGTTTGTTCAAGACCATGTGTATAATCACATTTGTAAGGAGACTCATGCACGAATGTTGTGGCACAAGCTAGAAGAGTTATACGCTTCTATGATCGACAACAACAAATTATTTTATTTGACGAGGCTACTCCATATGAAGTATCAAGAGAAAATGTCTATAGCAGATCATTTAAATGATACGCAGGGGATCTTAGAGCAGATGTAAGCATGAGAATTAATTCTGACAATGAAATACTCGCTTTTTTGGAGTTGGCATCCCTACCAAAGTCTTAGGAGACGTTGAAGATTTCAATCACCAATTTTGCAGCAAATGGTGTAGTAAACATAGAGTTCATCAAAAGTGGAGTCCTAAATGAAGAAATGAGAAAAACATCATAAGGATCCACTTCATCACAGTAGGATGTTCTTGTTGCCACATGCAAGAGGAGCAGTAAGACCAGAGGTTCAAAACCTTGGGACAAAAGTAGAGGAAAGTCAAATAAGTATGCCAATGTAGAGTGTCATCACTATAAATAGAAAGGTCACATAAGGAAGTTATGCCGAAAGTTCAAGAAAGATCATAAGAAGAACAAATGCAAGTGGAAGACCCAAGATGATAGTAGTGATGATGAATAAACCAATGTTGCTAAGGAGTTCTACATCATCATTGAAGAAGACATTGTCAACCTTGCAGCCCACGAGACCAATTGGGTAGTTGACAATGGGGCTACCAGTCACGTGACATCTTGAAGGGAATTCATCTCTTCTTACACACTGTATGATTTTGGTGTTGTTAAAATGAGAAATAATGATATGTCAAAAGTTGCAAGCAAAAGGATATGTTTGTTCAGAGACGAAAAATGGTAAGCAGTTAATCCTGAAGGACATCACGCATATTCCATATATATGTTTGAACTTGATTTCAACCATGAGGCTAGATGAGAAGGTTACTAAAACACATTCTACAATGGCTGGTGGAAGTTCACCAAAAGTTCATTGGTCATGGTCAAAGGAAAAAAGTGTTCAAAACTATACCTAATGTAGGCAAAGCTCTCTCAAGATGTTGTGAACACAGTGGAGAATGATACTATAGTTGAGGATGCAGTAGCAGCGATAGCAAGGGGCAACAAAGGCGATGCAAAGTAGAAGAGCAACGGTGGCAACAAGCAGCAGTGATAGCGGTGAGGCAGGCAATGGCGAGGGTAACGAAGCAACAAACCAATGGCACGGAGCAAAATCAAAAGTGTTCTTAGCAACAGTGGGGCTTCTGACGCACCAATGTGTCATTGCAACGGTGAGGACAAGCGATGAGCAGCAAAAGAAGGTGAGTGGCAGCATATTGGATTTATCTGATGGGGGGCATGAAGAAAGAAAAATTTAGCGATCACCTTCTTTTTTCGTTGCTAAGCTCTTCAGGTTCTTGGAATTGATTTTCTTCCACCATAGTTAGACCAAGAGATTGAAGAAAGAGTATGTATTACACACAATGTGGACACTTGATCTAGAAGATAAAGCAAAGAAGGGGAAAAACTTGAAAGCTCAAAATGAGTTGTTGGTTGATGAAATATGTTTCAAATGTTCAAAGAGAGTTTCTTCTTCTTCAACGACTTCTTCTTTTTATTTGACCTTGCTCTCCTCCCTTCTTTTCTCCAAACCTCATCACTGACTCAATCTAAACCCTCGTGCGGCACTATCCTTTCCCATTTAAAGTAGAAGAATCCTCAAATGCTTTGTAAATTCCAATCAGAAGCAAAAATGAGTCATCGAAGATTTAGAATCTATGGAGAAGAAATCACGGGGGCGACAGGAGTAAAAATTGACCCAATCTTCTTTTCAATGAAATTGATAATATTTAAAGAGATAATAAATAATTAATATTTTATAAAAAAAATTGTTCAATATTTTTATGACATTTTTGATCATTTTCTCTTCAATCGTCCCTCAGGCCCTTTTAACTATGTTTAGTGCTCAACTTACGTGCCATGCTTAAGCCTTTTTGGGCCCTTTTTCCTGGCAATCTTGTTAGTCAGCTGTGTCTCAAATTGGGAAGTGACAAAATTGTTGTAAAGTATGAACAGGATATGTCAATTATACAACTTTTTATATCATGTATAAAGGGAAATGTTAATTTCAGGATTAGAATTGTAAATTTTTACAATTATAATATTCAAAATTATTCAATGATTAGCCGTGTTCTTTTTAAATATATAACACTTATTTGTCTAATGGCTATTGGGAGAAAAATTACATAAAAAAATATAACTATAATTATTAATTTAATATCCTTTTATATAAAAAAACTAACACAACATGTATATTATCTTACTAAAAATAACTAAACTCATAAGCTATAATAAATAATAAAGGACGCGCATGATCTAATATATATATATATATATATGATAGCATCATTAACATTAAACATCTATATATAAAAACTAAAAAAATTGGCCAAAAGGGAATTAAGATAATAGTCAACAATGGATACAAATATTAAAAAGAAAATATATTAAATTGGCACGCGCCAGTAGATGTCCAATTGTGCTCCAGCTGGAACTAGTTACGGATTGGGATTTGGGACGGAGGGGCGGGCATGAAGTGGATAATTAATAGTACAGATGATGAATATATAAGTAGTTAGGCGCACGGGGACATGAAATGGATTACTAATTTTAAGGATGATGAATAAGTAATTATGGGCATTTAGGGCCTCCCCTCTTGGTCTTCCAATTGTTATAGCAAGGGCAGGCTTCCTTGTGGGCGTAAGTGCCAGGAGGAACGCATCTGCACTTGAAACAACACTTTTGGCAGAAATACATGCACGGCTTCTTGTATGCTGTTCTTGAGCATCTATATGTGCAAGCGCCAGGGCACTCTGCAACATCATACTCGTTAAAAAGAATATAT
>JAJIYU010012753.1:0-14385 GCA_030144865.1 Tinospora cordifolia
ATATTTTATACACATACTTTTTCTATATTAATATCATATTAAAAATACTATTTTCTTATTCAATTGGAGTAGTACATAATTACCCAACAATTCGATATGTCTAATATTAATTATCATATGCTCATCTATACTTCTATGCTAACTAATTAATTGCATACCAATGACAACTATACATATATGTATTTATATATAAATATATACGTATATGTGTTTTAAATTCAACTTTCGATTATTACGTCACTAAAATTTCATGTAGTACAAATATTACGTCACAAAATTTCAGGTATTACACTTGATGTGACACGTGGATGACATTAAATGGAAAGGAGCGTGTTTCTCTATGAATGACTCAGATTGCAATGATTTTGAACAGGTCAAAAATGAAGGTGTTACACAGTAATTATCAAAAAATATACTCATATCACCTTTCCTAACAAATGATGATATTTATAGATGATGATAATGTGTAGAATGAGGAAACCTTCCATTTTTGGGGCATCTCATGACAAGGGAAGATTTCCTTTCCACAGAAATTTAGAGATCTACTCATATCCTCATCATATAGATAGTATCCAAATTTGTTAATGAGAATCAAGGAGAAGATCACAGAAGCTTTATCTTCTTGTAGACTCAACTCAACCTCGTGGTCGATCCATGCTTGTATTATTGAGGTTGAGCTGACAATAAGTTGTTGTTCGAATTTTGTCGTCTCATATGCTCTGCCTAGGTTAGGTCTTCCTCGCTAGGTTAGCCTATTATTGATCATGTTTAGGGTTGTTATCATTCTCCCATGTGCTCTTCCTATTAAAGGGAGTTTAGATAATTGTATGTTTAGGGGCTTCTTTTGCCTTCAAGCTGGCATGTCTTTCTTTTTTTTTTTTTTTTTTTTTTTTTTTTTTTTTTTTTTTTTTTTTTTTTTTTTTTTTTTTTTTTTTTTTTTTGACTCATGCTTGTCGTGATCTCTACTCTTCCTATTTGGCCATAACTCAAAGATGGGTGCCCAAGCGTGGCTCAACCTCAAACTAGCCTTACCTCGGCCCATGGATGAGTAGATGATACAATAGGTTGATTAGTTATTTTAAATAAACATGACCTTTAAATTTTTACCTCGACTTAGACGATTCAAAATGCGTTGAAAATTTGTTTTCAATGCATCTTGAATCACTCATATAAAATTTATAATAATAACATTACGGTTATTTTGAAGTTATTAACTAATTGGTTAACTCAATTACTAATTAGTGATAAGCTAACACAAATTGGTTAATTACTTCAAACTAACATAAGTTACTTATTTTAGCTTTGATTCAAGTGATTCAAGTTGCAATTGAAAGGTCTTTTTGTCTTTCAATTTGAATAGTTGAAATTAGAGTTCCAACGAAAAGTTATAGTCATTTAATTTTTAATTGATCAATTAATTTGGTCATAGTTGATTGAATTAATACCACCAAATAATTACTTATTAATTATAATTTGTTCATTTTAATTTTAATTTAAATGACTTAAGATGCATTAAAAAGACCTTTTCATCTTATTTGCAAGACATCTCGAGTTTCTTAAATTAGATGAAATAGACAATTATGGTTATTTAAAAATTTTTAATAAATATAAAATGAGTAGAAAGGTAAGATTGTAAAACAAAATTAGGGGTGCTAATTTGTCTTATGACAACATTGAATCATAATTTTTATCATATTGTAATTATTTATTCAAACTTGATTTATTTAAATAACAAGAAGGAAACGAATTAAACAGGTTAACTTGTTTAACCTTTTTGAATGATGTTTAAGATTTAAACACATTCATTCTAACTTATTTAATTAATTTTAATTATAGATTAACATACAACTAAAAAATTTCCCGCACGGTTTTATAATTCCATGACATAAATCAAATAAAACATTGTAAAATATAAAATATTACCTGATATAAAATAATACAGCCACCACCACTAGAGATATGTCTAACGTAAAATAATTCTCTCATAATTATTTTAATACATGATATAAAATAATAGACTTTACATAAAATATAAATCTTAGTATAAAATATGATTGTGTTAATTAAATCAATGTCATATCATATTTATGTTGTTATGTTTTAAGTGTCAATTTAATTTTGTTAATTTTATTTTAATTTTAAATTATATTGGTACATCATGACTTCTATTTCTTGTTTCTAGTAAATTTTAATTATTTTTTTGTTTTTTTTATTATTTATAGTATTTATTTTAAATTAATTAAATATTTAAAAATAAATTGAATATAAATTTATCATATATTAAACATTATATTAATTGATAACTAATTTTATATATTAAAGAGAATTAATAATAAAGTTAGTTTGATTTATGATTTAAATTTTATATAATAATTTTTTTATATATTAATAATAAATTTACCATGTAAAGTTTAGTTTGATTTAATTATGAAAATTATTATAATTTATTTTTCAAAAAATAAGAAAACAACTACATAACAAGTCAAACAATGATATATTATTTATTAATTTATTTTTTGTATAGATATATTAATTGTAAAAAATAATATAAAAGAAAATAATAAAGTTTATAGGTAGAAAAAATAATTTTAAGAAAAGTAGTATGAATAAATATAAAATAAAATTAAAAAAAATATTTTAGATATAAAAAGATGGGTTAAGATGAGTTAATGCTTAATTTGGAGGAATGATTATCCTAATTAGAAGAAAGCAAACCTACTCAATATCTTTCAAATTTGGAGAAATAGTTTAGGGCGCCTCCAACAGGTACCACAACGGACACTTTTGTGGTGCCCAGTGAGTGTCATCTATATTAGACACTCGTTGCTAGGCATCTGACATGGATCAATTGCACCAAGTGATCAATTGATGTGTTAAATTTTTTTTATTTTTTTAAAGGCACTATGGTCCAATTGATTGTGCCACAACACTTTCAAATTTTTTATTTAATTTTGTTTAATGTCGTGCAATAATTATATATATATATATATATTATAAATAAAATATTATTATTATTATATTTAATAAATTAATATAATTATAAATTTTATACAATCTAGTTTAATAAAGTTAATGACGTGTGGATTAATATAGCAGAGTTTAACCATTGTGATTGCCATCGCCTTAACCACCACGGGTCGGTCGAGCGCTTGTCATGGCAGAAAGTTGTTCCACGTCGCCGATCTTTACCAAAGAGTTATACCAACGATTAAATGGCGAGCGGGTTTTGTTCGGTCCAAAGTTAAAGACTCACTTTGGACTGACATTTATAGGGGGAAGTGCCAGAGCCACGCAGGCACAAAGGGGTAAGAGCCATTGGGGGGCAAAGCTCCTCTAAGAAAATGAACGCAAGCACCGAACGCCACCACGGGCGTTGCCTGTAAAAGATCAATTTCTTGTATATATATATATATATATATATATATATATGTATATATTTATCTACATATACAAACCTCTGAGCTTTGGATCCATAAAAGGCGGGAAAACGTTCAACGAGATTCACTATTCCCTTCGATTTCGCGCCGCTGAGCTCCGCCACATCTTCTGTTTCTTTTCTTTCCGTTTTGTGCTCTTTCGGTTGTCGTCAGTGGTTCGCAGAGGAAAATGTGTCGAAGAACATAGTAAGGTGATCCTGCTTTTGTTCTGTCTTTGTTCGATTTTCTTTGCGTTTCTTTTGTTCTTTCTTCTCAATGCCCTCTTGAAATTGTTTGAGGATTTTCTTGTGAGGAAAAATATATTTTTTTTCTTCTTTTTTTTGTGCCCTAGCAAGGTGGTCCGATTGTTTTTATTTATTTAATTTCATATATATGTATATATATATATTAATTTTCCAAGTGCGTTACTGGGTTTGGAATGTTTGTGTTTTTATTTATTTCTTGGATTTTGAATTTTGATGATCTTGCTTTGGTTAGTAAAGTTGGGGTTAGTGACAATGCGCAGTTGGATAATGTATGCAATTTTCTTATGAGAAGGTGGGTGTTGTGAGTTTAGGAAATACAGAGCTCGGATTCTAGTAGAACTTGTTGAAAATCATTTATAACTTAGGCAATGGATGAAGGAACGGAAGGACCCTGGGGCATTTCGCCGAGTGGAATTTATTATTGAAAAAATTACGGGAGAAAATCAAAACTTTAGATGTGCATTCAGGCGGTTAAAGTTACTGATGAATTTGAGGGTTGAAGTATTACTCTTCCAGTCTTTTTTAACCGGTTAGAGATTATTATCTGAGATTTTTCCTTCTTCTTTATATTCCCTAGTAAAATGATTCAAACAATATTATTTAACAGAGGTCAAATTCTGTGTTGAGTGCCTCCCTTGATGGTTTCTTTGGAACACACTTTCTTGCCATTCCTTTTTTTACAATGAGATTCTTAAAGGGAAATTAAAGGTGTCAGGTGTGCATGGGTATTGTTGACCTCCTGAACCCCATCCAACTTAATTAATTTGGGTTTTAGCTGATCCATGGTTATTGAATTATGACTTTTGAGTTGTATGATTCAACTTGAGTCATGTAGCTAGGGGTGTAAGCCAACCTATCTGACCCAACATACCTGATAAACTGAACACAACCTGATGGGTCCTGTTGGATTGGGTTGATTTTGGTGCCAAATGTCACAGCTTGAACGAGGTTGGGTCACAAGTTGACACCCTTCGAACCCAACCCAACTGACTTCAATTAACCTAATCTTAACCCTTAAAAAAATGAGAAGAAAAGAGGCATATACCAGCAGTTGATATCCATCCACACTGAATTGTAGATACATCAATTATAGAAATTTGTTGAGTCCAACTATGGTTGGCAAGTATGATGGTCCTAATGATGATCCTACATGCATTTCATGTGTATCTCACTGGTGGATTTAAAAAATCTCGTTGATTGACTTGGGTTATGAGTTTTGTTTTGACTATATTGACTGTAGTTGATGTTGTAATCGGTTGTTCCTTACATTGGGACCAAGTTGGTTACTTGACTTGACTTTGGTCACTTAAGAATTGGAAGTGATCGAGAGAAGTTTGATTTGAGATGGAGAATTTTGCAAAAATTTGCTAAATCAGAGAAGTTTAAAGAATTTTTGCTTATGCACTTAAATATATACTAACTAACTTTAGAATAGTTTAAGCTAACAATAGATATGAATAGATATTGTAATATATTTACATATTAATAAGTTAATATGTGACCTAACAGAATCAATTTCGTAAGTGGGTATAAATTTGAAATGGGGCTTTTGATTCTAATTCCTTTTCTTTGTTTTAATATTTAGTTTTATGGTAGCTTGTTTCTCAACCAAATGTTTTGCTAGTATGAATTTTCTGATGCTTATTTATTATTTTATTCTTTAAATCCTTTTATTGTGTATAATATTCTGTGCTAGTCGTGAGATCACTTCTAGAATTGGTCATGATAATCGATGAGAATATCTTGATAGAGAAATGCTTTTTAATGTAAATTGAAGCTAAAATCTCCATACAGTTCTTTAAGATAATAAATTGTTTACATAATTTCCTTATGTTGAATTGGAGTTTGAGTAATTACATCAAATTAAAACTGAGCATAGCCTAGGACAAATTTTGGTTGTCAACCTTTGTTCCTAATCACTGCTTCACCACTTAGGTCAAGCTGTTATCTGATTGACATACATGCATCTGCCCTGAAATGTATTTCTATATTCATATGATTACCAACTACCTAAGCAATTTTGTATGTGTATTGTATTCGAATTTATTTAGGCTATTTGATAAACAAAGATAATTTTTTTTTTCCATTTTAGGTTGGTTTTGCATTCTTGTGTGAAAACCTTGTCATATGAGATTGTTTGAATGGTTTCAGCAGTGAGTTTCGTTTGGCCCCCTGACATGCTGTATCATGTCTCTTGCAGGTTTATTGAAGTTTTATTAATCAAAACTGTACTGGACTTGCCAATGGAGTTAAAGTGATGCCATACAATTTTCTCACATAGTGACATTTTCATAGACAACAAGCTCTGGAATAGTTTGAAGTTTCTACATTAACTTTTTTGGCAAAAGTGCATATTGAATAACAAGGCGTATAGAGAAGTCTTCATTATAGGAAAATAGCCAGACAATGGAATGCTCTAGTGTGGAACCGAAAACATTTGGAGAAAAACTTGGACCACGTGAACCTATGGACATGGGAGATAGAAAAATAGGATCAGATGCACAGGAAAACTTTCTGACAACTGAATCCTTAAGTCCAAAACATGAAAAATTGGGAGAAAAATATGATCTTGGGTATGAAAATCTACAAAGTGAACCTATGGAACCTAGGAGCATCGTATCTGATGCTCCAGGGACAAATAATCTGATGGAAAGTTCAAGCCTGAAACAAATTAGGTTGGTTGAAGAGCACGGAATTGGCTCTGAACATGTATCAAGTGAACCTACAGAAGATATGATTGTTGAATCTGATGCACTAAAAAACTGTTTGGCAGTAGAATGTTCAAATTCATTGCAAAGCTCCATTCCAGAAAATAATTATTCGGGAGAAGCGCAACTTATTGGTTCTGAACATGTGATAAGCAGAAAAAATCCATTGTGGGAAAACTGTGAGCAGGTGATCGAAAAATTTAGTCCAAAACCTTATTCACTGAGAAAAGATGATCCTCAAAACAAGATGAATGACACTACATATGATAGGGATGTCAGATCGGACATGCAATGCTTAACTTCAGAACAGAGGAAATTGGTAGAAAAACATGAACTTGGACTTAATAATGTACAAAGTGAACCTATGGAAAGAACAATTATAGGTTCTGATGCACCGGAGAAAGGCCTGGTGACTGAAAGTTCAGGCTTGGAATGGATTAGATTGGTAGAAGAAAATGCTAGCACTGAAAATGTCAAAGGTGAAGTGATGGAACATAACATTGTAGGATCTGGTTCTCTTAATTCTGATTTGACGCTAATTGTGGGTGCGGCAAATAATTTCACTACGTCAGTACACAGGGAAAAGAGTGCTTCCTCACTATCAAGAAAATATGTGTTAAGATCCTCTGCTGGTAGCACTAGACTTCTTCGATCAAGATTAAGAAGTACTCCAAAAACTCCTCCTTTAAGTACCGTTACTTCTAATCACGGTAATGTAAAGAAGAAAAGAAGGAAGACAAGAAAGAAGAAAGTATTAAATGATGAGTATTCAAGAATTAGGAAACATCTAAGGTACTTACTGAATCGAATGGGATATGAGCATAGCCTAATTGATGCTTACTCTGGTGAAGGTTGGAAAGGTCAAAGGTTTGTACATTGTGCATCATTTGGGACAATAATGCTTGTTTTAACTGTGGATTGGTGTTGTTATTTCTCTTTGCATGGTAGTGCTGAAGAGATATAACTAATTCTTCATTTAATGCATAATCCTAGAAATCAAAGACCTGTGTTTAAGACGTTAATTTTATTTTCATTTCCCTTGCGGACTCCATGTGGTAAGGAAACACTCTGTTCTGTTGAATCTAAGTTGAGTATTTCCCTTGGAAGTCTACCCCTAAATAGCTTATTGGACATGGGTTTACCCTTTGCTTTCTCTTGTTGAGGCTTTTCTGCCAGTTTTCTTCTTCTGCATCAACTAATTTGCAGCAACCTTTCAACAGAATAGAATAAAACTGACTCTGTTTATCTATGGTGTATGGACTCGAGTGTGGATGCTGGACATGGTACAAATTTAGTGGTCTAACTCATTCATTTTCAAATTTTGGGATAAGGAGACTTGGTTATTTTATATGTTAATTTTTTTCTTTTTCTCTTTCTCATTTTCACTTCATTTACTGTTTTCTTTGTTATCCCACTAAAATAAATTTTTACCTATTAGTTATTATTTTCTTTCCATTTGAGAGTTTATTTAATAATATTCTAAAATCTAAAGTGTCAGATACATATCCCAGGCCCATCTCCCTGTCATTATTAAGTGTTGAACACAAATAAGTCAAATTAAAGTAAAAAGTCTAGGTAACTTAGCTGTATATTGATTACCTCAAAGGTTTTGATGTCTTCATGCTTTCATTGATTCACAATAAACTCTAGTATATATATTGCTTTGGAAGAAGATTCACCACTAGGATGTGTATGTATAATGTATTACTTATTGTTATTAGTTGTAACCAGGATGTGGATGTATGGCGCATGATCAAGACATGAAAAACTCTCCAACTATTACAGAACAATTAGCTGTATCTAGTCGAAAACTTGAGACTTATAGCTTTTAGGAGACATTTGAAATGGAGTTTTCAAGAAGTCACATGAAGTAATTAATACAAGTACATAAAGGGACAATCTTATGTGGTGAACCGATCAGTTGAGCCATGGGTTAATCTAATGGACTAGTTTGTGAACTGATCATTGAAATGAAATAGTGACCATTTGTAAAAAGGAAAAAAATCAAAAGACATTTCATTGCTTCAAACAAAAACACCAAGAACACATTTTTCAGGAGAGAATTTGGTTAGCTTGACCATGGCATTTTGACTGTAAGTTTTACTTAGCATGAAAGTACATAGATCTTTCTAGCTATTGGGTGTTGCTTTATGTGTACATAGATCTTTCTAGCTATTGGGTGCTGCTTTATGTCATATAAGCTTTCTTTCACTTGCAAACCCTTTTGCCTATGTTACATGGAATGGGGGTACCATATAGGTGTTCAAGGAGGTTACATAGTTAGAGGCTATGCTTATTCATGTCTCAAATTATATAGCACAGGAAGTGTGTGCGTGTGTTTTCTTCGACTCTCCTAGCTTAGTGCATGCTCACATGCTAGTCATATTCTTCCTTTCTTTTTTCCTCTTTTCTGTTCTGATTTACATTCAGCCTGTAAATGTGGACATACTCCCATGTCCACATCATTCTCAATGTAATGACCTCACAGGTAGTGTATGTTAGATTGCAAAGTTCAGGTAGCACTGCTTGTTTCTGGCATCAGATGAAGTAAATGTCCACAATGGTCTTACAAACATTCAATACATCAAATACACCATTTTTATGGTAAGCTATAACTTGTTGAAATCTGTGTTCTATATTTTACTGATGTGACTAGTCTTTGAAGTTGCAGCATTGAAAAATTAAAGCCAGAGAAGGAGCTTCAACGTGCTAGTTCTGAGATTTTGCGTTGCAAAAAGAGGATACGGGATTTATTTCAACATCTGGATTCTCTATGTGCCAAAGGGAGGCTTCAAGAATCTTTGTTTGATTCTGAAGGACAGATCAATAGTGAAGATGTAGGAGAAGTATTATGATCTCATAAGTTTTTGTTTCCCCTTGTATAGAGTTGCTTACTTGTAAATTGGTGTGGCAGATCTTTTGTGCCAAATGTGGGTCCAAAGATTTGACTCTTGAAAATGATATTATACTATGTGATGGTACTTGTGATCGTGGCTTTCATCAAATGTGTTTGGAACCTCCACTCTTGAGAGAAGAAAGTACATCAAACTACTTTGCTTATATTTGATACGGCTATTATTTTTTGTTGAGTGCTGAAGTTATCAATTTCTTGGTTTTCTTTTTAGTTCCTCCTGGAGATGAGGGCTGGTTGTGCCCTGGTTGTGATTGCAAGGTAGATTGCATTGACTTGCTTAATGACATCCAAGGAACAGATCTCTCTGTTGAGGACAGCTGGGAGGTACTTATAAGCCCTTATTTTCTTTGTGTTTTTTTTCCTCATGTCACAAAGTGTGCGAATTATTTAAGTCATATTTTTTTCACTTAAAACTTTTACGCAGAAAGTTTTTCCTGAGGCAGCTGCTACAGCAGATGCAAATAGGCTGGATGAGAACTTTGGGTTTCCATCTGATGACTCTGAAGATAATGATTATGACCCTGATTGTCCAGAGATTGATGAAAAGGTCAGGACAGAGAGCTCAACATCAGAAGCGTCTGACTTTACTTCTGCTTCTGATGAGCTGACTACCTTGCCCCAGGATCAGCAGTATCTGGGTCTTCCTTCCGATGATTCTGAAGATGATGATTATGATCCTAATGCTCCAGATCTTGATGAGAATGTTAATAAGGAAAGCTCCAGTTCAGATTTTACATCTGATCCTGAGGACTTTAGTGCTTCAAGTTGTGATGATGAGACCTCAGGTGGAGATGAAGTTTCTCTGTCCTCATCAATTAATGGTGGCAAGCTCTTTTCTTCTTTGCGTCAAACGAGAAAAAAAAGTGCTAGAAATAGGAAGCAATTGATAAATGCTGAGCTGCTGTCACTACAGGAGCCACAATTTCAAGGATCTTCACCAGCTGTGTCTGGGAAGAGACAAATTGAACGTCTGGACTACAAGAAGTTGCATGATGTAAGCTTCAGTTCATGGAAATGCACATCTATTTCATGGTTCTTAATTCATTCTCTGCATTCGCCGATGTTGTGCATATGAAGAACAAGATGCATGCATAACTACTCAAGTAATATTTCTCATTCTATTGTTGGATGTCACTTAGATTCTCTGCCATTTGTTTTCAGAAATTGTCATCTAAGTATGTGAATGTGTAGTTTTGGTATATTCTTCATGTTACTTTGTAAAGTCTTTTACCTGATACCTACTTCTCTCTCATATCTATGACACAAGTTTTTGATAGTCAGAGTAACTAGCTAACTTCTGAAGCCTGAGTATTTTAGATTCTTTAATATTGTACACAATTACATTATACCCAAACTGGCTTTAATACCCCACTCCCAGAACCTAGGGAGGACGGGTATAACATTCTCACTTTAGGATTAGAGCAACAAATGCATAAAGCTTTTCTTTATAGAGAATTTTGTTGTGTTTCCTGTTTTAAGTGCTCCAGTAATGACAAGTCATAAAAACAAAGTTGATAGACCATGGTAGATAGATGTTGCATTCTTATTTTGTCTACTCTTATCGGTAACAACACTAATGATGGATGGCTTGACTCAGTGCCCTCTGCTTCCTTCATACTTCTTTGTTCATCATGATTAGATAGTACTAAGCATACAATCTGCAGCTCGTAACAGAGAAGAACTACTTGTTGGATTCTGTTTCAGTACTGAAGGTCATTCCATTCTAACAGTTTGTATGGTTTTGCTCTAGTGAAGCAGAACGACGGGTATATTCGCTTTTCTTTGTCTTGTTTTCTTCAAGTCTAATGTGGACATCATGCAGATTTATTTCTTGATTTTCTGCAGAAAGGTTATTTCTAATGTTCTCTTTGTATGCAATGCAACTAGAAAGTCTGTTTTAATCACTTTCTTTTTCATTGCCCATGAGGAAGCCCTCTGGCTCTCCTTGTGTTCTGGTGTAAGGTGTTTGAAGGTTGATTTTCTATTTTTATTTTTTATATTGCTAGAAATATTTTTGCTTGGCTGCTTGGGAATTGTGTGAGCCCGATATAATATGTTTCAGTTTTTGTTGGTGGTAGTCCTTGTTTTCAGGGCATTAGATATTAAGATTAATACATATCATTTTATTTTCCGCATGACTTAAGCATGGCTCTTAAGTTGCTGTATTTTTGCTTGACCTAACTTTTCTTATTTTTAAATGTTTTTCTAGCTTTTCTAGATTTTGATTTTGTGGGTGCAAGGTGAATAAGTCAAACAAGATTTGACTTTAATTGTCGGAATATGTATATGAATGTGTAGGGATCATTAAATTGCAATAGGCACTGTCTTGAGTAGATGGGGCATATTGTCTACACATCATCTTAGAACTGGTTTGATTTTCAGCTGTATGTCATGGGTTATTAAAAGTTTGTAAGTGGGTAATCTAGCAAATATGACCTTGACGGTAAGAGCAGATCTTCTTGGGACGTTACTTCCCTCAGCAGTCTGTTGGGAGGGATGTACTGAGAGAATGAAACTGGAGATTTCCCAATGGTAAAGAGGGTGTTGTCTTCAAAGTAAGAGTGGTAGGCTAAACTAAGTGCTTGCTGTTCCTTTTGACTATTAAGGAGTTTGGTTATATATATTCCTTTCTTGGGTTGTATGATCAATTGATCAGTCAAGATGGCTTTGCGTCCTACAATTGGAACTTCATAGATAGTCATCATTACTTTATTGCCTTTATTGTTTTTATTATTATTATTTTTAATTTTAAAGGTACTCAATGTCTTGGAAGTTAAGCTTGCCCTCAACGTTTATGTTTTGTTTCTTTTTGTTGTTTAATTAATTATTTATTTTTTGATAAATCTTATTGCTACTAAAAAGAAAAGGATAAAGTTTGCTTGAGCTTGAGCACACCAGATCCAGACCTCTGATCTTAGGTGTGAGACAGCTGGTTGCCTGTGCTATGTGTAACAGATATGTAGCTCTTACGTCAAGGCTTGACATCATGATGCATCTCTGATTCGGAATTGTGACATTTCAATGATGCCTATCACTTGACATACTTTCAGTCTTGCTTGGTGTTTGTTCTCTGTTAATTCTTTTAGTTTGTTTTTGTTTTGGTTTTATGGCTGGTGTTGTTACCCTCTAGGATCAATTTCCATGAACTCTTGTTGTCTTAACTGTTTAGCAACAAAAGTTGTATTTTTATATAAAAGTCAGAGTCTACTCGTGGTTCTCGGGCACTGATATTACCTCTATGTCTGACCTCAGGTGGAAAGTTGCATGGATTAGATATTAGATTGGACTGTTTTAGGCATTCTTGTGTCATATTTCACCTACTATGGGAGGCATGACGTCCTTAATAGTAGCCATGACCATGTTATTCTCTAATGTTTCATCTTCCATGAACTCACGCTGTCTTTGTTGTTTTAACTACAAATCTTTTATCTTTTCAATAGAAAAGAAGAAAAAGTGCATTAGATACTCTATACAACTAAAATTCTGGTTTTTATAGTGTGGAAACAGATGTTCAAATTTGAGAGGAATCTTCTTGTTGTTGTGCACCTGCATTGTGAAGCATAACATCCCTAAATGCTAGGATTGAGTCAATTTTAGCCATGACATGTATTTCTACTAGTACAAACTAATAGTTGTCTTTTCCACTTCTGTTTTCCTCACGTATTTATGATGTCCTTTTATTTGTGAAGGAGACATATGGGAATGCTACTTCAGATTCAAGTGACGATGATGATTGGGCTGATGTGGAAACAAAAAAGAGGAAGAAGAATGATGAAAATAAAAAAGGATCTGGCAAATCACCCATAGGAACTCCTCGAACAGCTAGGAGGAAAGCAATTACCAATGGTGGAGAGCAGAAATCAAACAGGACTAGTAACATCTCAAAGAGAATAACTCGTCAGAAACTGGAGTTTGATTGTGCAAATAGTTCAGCCACTGAAACACCTAATGGTTCATTATCAGATAGTATTGTGAAAAAGCCTACTGAATCAAGTTCTAGAAGGCTTGGAGACACTGTAACTGAGGTATTTATTATGAACTTCTTAGATTCTTAACGTTCTTTGTTTGATCAATGCATAGGGTCCTCTTAGTGTTAAGTGCTTGACATTTGTGATGTTTGTACATGTGCAAACCATTATTCATATGTTCAATGGCAAAGCTTTCATGTGATGTCATAGCAACTTGGTAATTTTCTTCTCAAACTGGTAATTTACCCTGTTTTAAGTTGATTCAAATTCCTTTTCTTCAACTTCGGTATACCTTTCAGATGTACTCTTTTTGGCAACTGGCATGTAGAACACAAATACTCGTTCTTTTGTTTTTTGTTTTTTCTCCCCTTTTTGCTTCCCTAAGAGGAAAACGAATATTATGTTAACGTATTGACATATATGGACAGCTTTGGGTATGAGAAGTACACAAATAAACCCACACCTTTCCTTAACCCATTTTCTAAAAGATGGTTGTTATTTAAGAAGGGCGCACAGAGTTTTGGGATCCAGTGCTCGCTAAGATCTCAAAATTGGATGGATGGAAAAGAGTCTTTTTCTTGAAAGGTGGGAGGCTAAAATTGATTTGCTTGGTGCTAATGGCAATACCTGCTTATTACATGTCAATCTTTAGAATTCCATCCTCTTTAGCCTTTAAATTCAAGAAGATGAATCAAAATTTTTTTTTGAGGGGAAAAAAGATAAGGGTTGTACAAATCTCTGATCAAATGGGAGGTTGTGCAGATGCTGGAGGAGTTGTTTTTAATTTTTTTTAATTTTTTTAATTTTCTTTTTTGGGTGAGGGGTGTAAAAAAGGAAACGGACACTTTGTGGCTAGTGGATGTGGAGCTTTTTTAGGACCAAAGGGTGTTGTAGACTTAGATTTGATAGAATTCATAACCGTCGTATCTCATCTTCCCTTCATAATAACTGTTCACCTACGTCACTCACCTGGAACCTATGTGTCTGATTTTATATTTCCTTATTTTTTATTTCCTTTTTCAATTTTTTTTCTCTATTCAGCCATCAGCCTTTTTTTTCTTCTTTTTTTTTTCAAGGTCTACAATAATCACTTGATCATGAAAATGACTGAGT
>JAJIYU010012754.1:0-14335 GCA_030144865.1 Tinospora cordifolia
AAAAGAGAGAAGAGGGGACATATTATGGAGAGAAAGAGACCAAGAGAAGGAGAAGAGAAGTGCAAAAAAAAAAAAAAAAAAAAAGGAGAGGAAGGGGGAGCGTGGGAGAAGAAGAAGAGATTGATGGAGGTAGGTGACAAGATGGAAGAGTGAGTGTCAGAGAGAGAGAAGGTGAAATGAAGGAAGAGAAAAAAGATGATGAAAAAGTGAAAAGACAAGCTTAATGGGGGTAGGTGAGCAATGTCTTGAAAAAAGAGAAGAGAAAAGATTTAAGAAAAAAAGATAGAGAGGTTGGGCTATCCGGTCGGGTCAAGTCGGAGCTAACTTTTTTGATCAATACTTGTGACCCAACCCAAATTGGTCGGGTCGATCAGGTCTTGCACATCCCTACAACCATCCTGGCCTCTCTAGCCTTATCGAGTAGTTGCACTAACACATATGCAACTAAGGAAAGAGCAAAGTTGATAAGGGCACCTTGTCACAAATCTCTCTTCCCCCCAAGTTTTAGCCCTTTGGTTCCCGTTAATGAAAATAGCGATGTTGTCAAGGCGTCGCCTAGGCGTCCAGGCCCTCTCAACGCCTAGGCCACCGCCTAGGCACTAAGAGGGCTTCTCTGTAAATTTTTAAAAAATAGGACTTTTAATTATTTATTTATTTTTTTAATTTTAACCTAAATATAATAACTCAGTTTTCAAACCTCTTAAAGTCAAACGACTCAAACCAACTTCGACGATCATCTCTGAGACTCCGGCGATCATCTCCGACACTCCGACAAGCAACTCCAACGTCTTTTTCAGTGAGCGACTCTGACGACTCTCTCCATCTCACTGTGCGTGTCTCTCCCTTTCTCTCTCTGCTCTCTTTCTGTGTCTCTCCAGCTCTCTTTGCTATGTCTCTCTCTCTTTTTGCATCTCTCCCTCTCTGTCTATCTACGTCCCTCCTTCTCTCTCTCTACTCTCTTCCTCTCTATCTTTCTACATTTCTCTTCTCTCTCTCTCTATCTAGGTCTCTTTTCTGCCTCTCTGTATTTACGTCTCTCTTTTATCTCTTTACGTATCTCTCTCTCTCTCTCTCTCTCTCTCTCTCTCTCTCTCTCACTCGTTTTTGCAAAATTAGCTTTTCTTTTTTGAATGTTATGAATATAAAGTATGTGAACTTATGATGATCATGATTTTATCATAATGTATTATCTAATATGTCATTATTTATAATTTTATAATTTATATATCATAAATTAATTTAATGTAAAATATAAATAAATAAAATTATAAAAAAGTATTAAACAATTTTTTAGTATATATATATATATATATTGGGTAAGGGACCAATAAATAAATAAATAATTCTTCAGGGATCTTTAAATAATTATTTTAAGGACCGCCTAGGCGCCGCCTAGTCCTCGCCTAGGCCCCGCCTCACCTTATTGAGGCTTATCGTCTTGACAACACTGGAAAATAGAAATATAGAATTTTAAATCAAAGGACAACCTTGGATCCATCCCGTCCATCTCACCCCAAATTATACTTCTAGATAACATAATCTAAAAAACCCCAACTAACCATGTAGTGTGCCTTTGAAAAATTTAGTTTGAACGCAACACCTTTCTTTCTCCTCATCCTGCAGTCTTTACAACTTCATTGGCCACATGTATTACATCAATTAATTTGTCTTGTACAAAGGCCATCTAATTTTCTGTCACAGCCAATGTAGAATCCCCTTCATTCTATTTGCTAGTACCTTCACAATGATTTTGTACAAGCTAGTTGTTAAATTGATTGGCCGTAAATTATCCATTTTTTGAGCCACAGTCTTCTTTAGAATTTAACAATTGCTGCACACTTCTTGTTAGCAGGTCTTTAATTGATGGATGATCCTTTAACTTAATTGTGGCCTTGCATTTTGCATGACAAATTTTCTTCCCGATAAACTACTTTTTGGACAAGCATTGCATGAGTTAGGAATGCATTTCCATATATTTATTTGAGTTGATAATTTATTAAAAATAAACATTCGAATTTTAATAATTTTTATATGGCAATAATAGGTATCAACATATGGGGTTAGTAAGTACTTGTGAATATTTTTTGGTTTGATTATTTGGAGAAGCAGGTTTTTCTCAATTCCAAAAATTAGAATGGTGGTAATATAAGTTAAAGGCTAGAAGTGACAAGGGTCAAATCAAGAATTAGAAATTAAATTGAGTCATAGGTGTACTAAAAAGTTGGAGAATGTAGAATTAGGAAACATTATAAACTTATTTTAACCTATCTAATATCAATATTAGATTTTAAATGAGAAAGAAAAAAAAATAAGATTTTAAGGATTGATACTAGAGTCTTCACAAAAATGGTTTTATGGGTTTTCAATGCATGTTATGGAATATATAAATGTTTAGTATAATTGAATATCTCCTTTTGGATTATCTGCCATTTTATGTGCTTTATGGTCAAATAACATACTATTTTTCTCATGATCTAGATGGTTTTCAATTCTTTTGGTATAGAATCTGATGATCTACTCTAATTTTGTAGCCTAATTGCATTATATTGGCAATTTCCCCTGCTAATCAAGATATAGCCACTTCAGATGCAATAAAGCTAGCTAGAGAAGTTGATCCTTCAGGTACTTTTCTGAAAATGTGCTGATTTTCCTCTTCTATCATATGGATTTGATTTGGATCTAATTTTTTGATGGAGTATTTAATTATATCTCTCGACCCCTTTTTAGGTGAACGAACATTTGGAGTTCTGACAAAGCTTGATCTGATGGACAAGGGTACCAATGCTCTCGATGTAGGGATTTGGTTGAAGTTGTGAAAATATTGCTTAGACCATAATTTTCATTTTTTTAATTGAAGTGTAGACATTGCACCAACATTTATCGTCTCAAGGCTTCTGCATGCATGTTCATTCTACATTCCATGTCTTTGAACTTTCACTTTAGATAGTCTAGATTCAAGTATGCAAGTTTTCTTTTAACTAGCTCCGAAGACCAAATCAAAACATGAAGTACTTATTTTTTTATTTAATGCTGAAGGTTCTTGAGGGAAAATCATACAAGCTGCAACATCCGTGGATTGGAATTGTTAACCGCTCACAAGCTGATATCAATAAAAATGTTGATATGATTTCTGCTCGTGAAAAGGAGCGTGAATATTTTGAAAGTAGTCCTGATTATGGACACTTAGCACATAAAATGGGTTCAGAATATCTTGTGAAAATTCTATCTAAGGTAGACCAAAAGTTCCTCAATGTGAGATTTATTCATTATTCATGGATTATTTTAAAATGTTAAGATCCATCCTTACAAGAGCAAGCTTTTCATCAGCATTTGGAGGCTGTAATTAGGCAACGAATTCCAAGTCTCATTGCTCTTATCAATAAGACAATTGAGGAGCTAGATGCAGAGTTAGACCGTCTTGGAAGGCCTGTTGGTGTTGATGGAGGGGTAATGATTTAGAAATTTCTAACTTTACATTTTTCTTTTATATTTCTCTCAATTATTTCAAGTATTTTTCCTTTGTATACAGGCTCAACTATACACAATTTTAGAGATGTGTCGTGCATTTGATCGTGTTTTTAAGGAGCATTTGGAAGGAGGGTATGAATTGGTCTTCTTTCTGCATTATTTTCTATCTGAGATTTGCAAAGCTCTAGGTTGGTTATCTGTTTTTTGTTTTTTTTTAATTAAAGAAAACACCAATTCGATCATTTTAGAAGTAAATGTTTCTACTTTGAAGTTTAGTCATCTATTCATATTTCAAAAATTTGGAAGGTTCACAGATTGATGCAACTTTTCCCTTCTAATGGAAGTATACTATTATTCATTTACAAGGCCCCGAATATTTTAATTGTTTTTTTCTAGGGATTACTTCACTGTGAATGTACATTACTTATTACATGTCTGTTTTGGATCTGTACAAAGCAGGATGGACGATTGAATTCAAGACTGTCATGGAGTTTAAGAAACAAGCATCAATTCAATTAAAAAGTAACTTAAACGTATGTTTGCCTAGGCATCAACTAGGTCATTCTGGAGGCAATTAAAGCATTTCATAATAGTTTCATATGAAAGCTTGCAGAATAATTAACTATGAATAGCAAACTCCTTCATTGAATGGATAGCAAGCCCAAAAATCAGTCTAAATTTTAAAAGCTTAATTTGCCCTTGTGGAAAATATTCTCTATGTAGTTCAATCAGCAATGCTGGCTTTAAGCATTCAATGCCTTTAGGCTTTTACCTATTTATGTATGAAATAGAAGAGTGTGCCTTTTATATAATAGTGGAGGTTGCTTTATTGTGACCTGTAAGTCATGGGTATGAATTTTGAAATGGCCTCTCCAACGTGGAGATAATAAGCGTGCATACATCATCCCTTCCCAAGCTGCATCTATTGGATGCAACCTTTTCTATGAATGAGATAATTGTTTTCTTTTTTAGTTTCATTCTCTAGTTTTGGTTTTATTAGCCTGTTTTAAATCAACTGATTCTTCCAGTTATCATATGCTGAAAAATCAACTTGGGCTGTTTGAAATTCAATTCTAGTTTCATTTTGTTGGGGGAAAATAGTCATATTCAGTGACTCAAATATTTTCTGAATGCATTTAAGCATAGATTTTTTCCGATGATTCCCCACCATCTCACATATTTTCAATAGATATACTATTATTCTTTGTGTAGGACAAGCTCTTTCTCTCATAATAATTGATCAGCCTATGTTTTACTTTTAGTCGACCAGGTGGAGATCGAATATATTTGGTTTTTGATAATCAACTACCCGCTGCTCTGAAAAAGCTCCCTTTTGATCGGCACCTTTCATTACAAAATGTGCGGAAAGTTGTTTCAGAGGCAGATGGCTATCAACCTCATTTAATTGCTCCAGAACAGGGGTACAGGAGGCTTATCGATAGTTCCCTCAACTTCTTTAAGGGCCCAGCTGAAGCCTCAGTAGATGCTGTAAACACTAGACTTTTTTTTGTTCTGGGTCATAATTCTTATTGTTTTGTATTAGTTAGTGAAAGAGTTTTGATTTTATTTGGTTGTTTTCTGTCATCAGTATGTGTCCTTTGGCTTTAATTTGATACTTGCTTTACTATTTCAGGTACATTTTGTTCTCAAAGAACTTGTTAGAAAATCCATAGCCGAGACACAGGTAAGAACATCTGTATGCCTTGGAAAATCTTCTCACATATAACATGAATGTTTATTAGTACTCCATGGTTATGCAGTTGATTTGCTTGGAATGAGCATCCTGTACTTTGTTGCGATATAGTATTTCATGTTTTGATATAGTCTACTTGTTTGCCTTTTGAACTCACAACGGGACTAATCTACTCTATAATAAGTTCTTTGCCATTCCATTTACATAAGTCTCGAAAATTCTTCACCAGAAATAAGAAGTCATGAAAAATTAGTATCTTCTATTCAATAGATGTCAAGCTTATCTAGTCAAGAAATTACTGGAATACTAGAGTGAAACATCATGATTCCATGAGAAACTTTGAAGAATTTCATAGATTAGATGGATGCACAAAGACTATGAGTTCTTTTCAAAAATAAAATAAAATAAAGAAAAAAAGTCCTAACAATCTCTAGACTCTTTATTTGCTTTTACAACAGCGATTTTGATGGCTTTGAGCGTTGAATATATACAATTACCATTTCATGTCTTTTTCTTAGGGAAACCTTCATAATGGAATATCATATTTCCTGTTTCTTTTTAGTGCACTTTGCCCTGTCTTTGTTCAGCAAATTTGGTGAAAGAATTCATGATGCAATGCAGAATACTATTTTAATGTGGCATAATATTGAACTATATTTATTGCATATGGATAGGACATCTTATACAAATTTATCTTGTTTTTCCATAGACTTCATTGGTTTGGCTGCACAATTCAACCATCTTAATCTTTATTCTGGACTGTTATCCCCTACTATGGATATCTACAAGTCAACTTCATGCTATTTCAGCCCTGCAATCCCTTTACAGAGCATCCATATAAGCCAGTCAATTATGCCCAATAGTTGTTAGCAAAACAACTATCTGCTGTATCAAATTACTTCAGACTTTGGTAGCATGTGGACTATGGAGTATCATGGTTCTCTTATTTATATATATATTATATTTCAACATATTAATATAAATAAATTACCTGGAATCCTGGCCCAAAAGAAAAGATCAGTGTGAAACAAGAGTTTGAATGGTGTAGTTACTGCCAGAACTACCTAGTTTCATGTTTTTTTTCTTGGAACATTTTCAGGAACTTAAGCGGTTCCCATCACTTCAAGCAGATATATCAGCTGCAGCAACAGAAGCCCTGGAAAGATTCCGGGAAGATAGCCGGAAGACAGTCCTACGGCTAGTGGAGATGGAATCTAGTTACTTGACAGTAGAATTCTTCAGGAAGCTCCCTGTTGAGCCGGAGAAGAATACTAATCCCACAGGCCCAACAATAGATAGATACTCCGAAAACCACTTTCGTAGAATTGGTATGCTGGATCCTCTTTTTTCTTTTTTTTCGTTTTTTTTTTCTTAATGTGAAGACATGAAACATTGGTGGTTAACCTTTCAAGCTTATTAACTTTTCTCAGTAATAAATTTATGGTAAATGACTTGTTTGTTTTTAAGATGCTTTGCATGACCTGCATTCAGGATCTAATGTCTCTGCATACGTGGGGATGGTTTGTGAGACGCTAAAGAATTCTATTCCCAAAGCTGTGGTTTATTGTCAAGTTCGGGAGGCCAAAAGGGCACTACTCAATCACTTTTATGCCCAAGTTGGGAGGAGGGAGGTAACTGTTGTCAAACTTTATTGTCTAATCATCTCCCAATGTGCTTTCATTGACCTAAGCTTTGTCAAAGGGTGACATCTGGATGAATCCATTGAAATGCACAAGACAAATCTTTCATGCGTATGGATTTTGTCTAATCTCCAGTACAATCACTCATTGACTTCTCCATATGATGTGTCAAATCTTATTAGAAAATTTTCATCTTCAATTCTTAGTAATTTTGCAGTTGAAAACAAACACCATGACAGCTTTCAAACTACCAGCTGTTAAACTGCTACGAATGATAACATCATTGTGCCCAATATTGATACCTCCAAAATCAATGCGACCGGGTCACTTAAAACAATAAAAACGTTGAAAATTGCCATTGCAACTACATTGTACCTTGTAGTCCAGAAGAAAGCATTAGTGATGTGTAGGATTGAAATTGAGAAAATTTATAAATCAAAATTAATTTTACATTTGCATTCCATGAAGGAGAGAAGTGTGTCAACCGTATTTTCTCTCCAATTCTCTAATTTTGAAATTTAACGGATTAATATCTGTATCTTGTTTCTACCCTAAGCTTTGTTGATGAATAAAAACTAAAAGCCATTACATTACAGGCCTAGACGATAGCATGGAACAGTAAATTTCATTTTCACTAGCAATGGTTATATTTAACTAAAAACAGGATTTAGATTTTTTTTTTTTTGCATGTATTGCTTTGTATGTGCTGGTACCCATTTCCCGTGCCCTGAGACACTTTGTTCGGCATGAAATTTAAGACTTCTTTCTGTTGGTGATACATCTTTTATCAGTTTGGTTCTGACAAACCAAATTTATTGGTAGTTCAATCTAATACATACACATTGCAGAAGGAGCAATTGGGTGCAATGTTAGATGAAGACCCCGCGCTAATGGAGAAGAGGGAAGCCATTGCTAAAAGATTGGAGCTGTACAAATCAGCAAGGGATGAGATTGATTCTGTTGCATGGAAGTAAGAAAAGATACCTGCCTTCCTTACGTTACATAACATGCTTAGCTTTCTAGGATCCGCCTTGACAAATTACACATTCATTTTGCACTCAACATAATAAAAGTCTGCAACTGCATGTCCAAGGGCTTGCAATATTTTTTTTAATTTTTTCCCTTTTTTTCTTAAGTCATTCCTTCATTGTAATTCTGAATTTATTCATGGTTATTGACATTTAACTCGTTTGAACTTCGTAGAATGTAATTTTTTTTGTTTTTGTAAACAGTAAACACCCAATGGTCTTCTTCCGGAGATGAAAGTGAATTCACCTCTAGTAGCAAAAAAGTTGCAGATAAAAACATTTGCTGTGTACGTTTCAAAAAACAAAGAGCTCCTCCTCTCATTTCAATTTTCTTTTGATTATCCTATTGATGATGGATCTTACCAAAACAAAACAGACAAGAGAAAGGAAAAGCCAGAAAGAACTCTCCCTCTCTTGTCTAGAGTTAGACATGTACCTATATGATCAATTGGTCATATGCTTCCCGTTGGTATTCTATCCTAATAATTATAGGTGATTCCCACAAATATGGTAGCAGTTCTTGTATTAAATAAAGAGCTCTGTAAGTCTCTTTTACATGGGTGCACATACACACACGCATGCACGAACATGCGTACACACACACACACACACATAAAGAAACTACTAAAAGCTTTGACATGAACCTTCCTTAACTAATCAAATTTGTTAAACAAAAGGTCAAGACTACATAATTAGAAGCAGAGAGAAATTGAACTACCTTAACGGAATTCAGCAGCAATGATACAAGGACCCATAACAAATAGAGCTCTTTCATCTTCCTCTGACCTCTTAACTTCATCAGACCGTATTAGTTAGGATTTTAGAGCTTAATTTATCCAAAATTTCAAATCACAAGATCAATACAGCTATCAGCTAAAATTTTTCAACCTGAAAGTTCAATACCATGATCAAAATTTAAGTTCAGATCTAACTGCTACATGTTGACATAGACTATGTACATCCTAAAACACTATAAAACATTCAAAACACTGAACAAATAGTGACTGGAATCCTCATACACTCACAATACGGCGGCTCTGCCTGAAAAGGAACACTGGAAAAAGATGGTAACAATTTCTTGAACAGCTGCTGGGAACCTTGAAAATACCATACAGTGTATGCCAAAACTTGCCAGCTGAATGGTTATGGTAACAGTCCTCAGTTCCTCAATATAGCAGAGAACCGAATTCACAGCTCCAAGTCTGGTCTGCTGGCTAAACATAACTCATGCAATTCATTTAATATCCATTCCTCTCCTGTGTGCCCACCCAAGACCAGGACTCTAGTCCCCCCAACCACACAAGTACTATGACCCCAAGCAAACTTTGGTGGCTGCCCTGGAACATTAAGAGTTCTCCATGATGGTTTCTCCTCAGAAGGATCAAGAAGAAAGAGCTGGGAAGGAGAGTGCAGGCCAGCAATGGATCCACCAAAAATGATAATCCTGCCACAGGGCATGCTTACAGCAACATGGTCAAGTCTAGGGGGAGGAACAACTGTACTCTGGCTGCCCATGCCAGCATACACACTACACCCTAATTGCCTCCATTGTGGCTCATCGTCCTCCAAATCAATTGTGTATGCTTCACCAGATCTCAGCCGTAGAGGGCCACTCTTAGCAAGACCACCAAACATAAGAATCTTAGTCCTACCATAAACAGAGAGAGAGTGTCCCAATCTAGAGGGAGGTGCCCATGATGTTGGAATCTCCCTCCATTTTGGGTTGTCTGTGGTAAGATCAAGTAGAAATGTGTCACTGAGAAGTACCCCAGCATCTGTGCATCCGCCAGAAACAACCAATTTTGACCCTTCTACAGTGCAAGAACTGTGCCAAGACCTAGGGAGGGGACGAGCTCCACCAGAGACTTCTTTCCATGTAGGTTCTTGGGCATCCAAATCTAGAACAAATACATCATTGAGCAATCCTTGCCTGCCACATCCCCCAAATACTACCAGCCATGATCCATTCACACATGAGAGTGTGTGGCCCCATCGCCCTGGTGGAGATGAGGTCACGCTTACACGGCGCCATTCTGGATTTGCTGCATCTAAATTGAGAACAAAGGTGTCATCCATTGGCTGCATGTTAACTCCTTCTCCTCCAAAGAGAACAAGTCGGTTGCCTGCAGCACATGCACTGAAGTTACAGCGTGAAGGTTCAATTGCCCCTCCAACTGTCAACTTCCTCCAACAAACTGCCTCGAGTGTGGTTAGCTCCCTTGCTAAACGACCCCAACCAACTTGTTTAGTCATTAGTTCAAGGCTGCCTGTCACCTCTCTTCCCCATGCATTTTGACAGACCATCTTTCTCACCTGCTCGTTCTTTGTTAGTTGACGAATCCTTCTGCAAACTGATCCAATGGATGCGACATCCCTAGGCGTCAAGCGAGACAAAATGTTATATGCTAAGACCTCGTCAGAAAGGAGAAGGATTCCACAAACTTCGTTAGGTCGGCCATTTAAAGCCTGATCAATGAAGGGAGGATCTCTCTCTGACTGATCATTTTTTCGTTTAGAAGTCTGTTTGAATACTGGATAGGATACCCTATTGAGATCTATCTTTGCTTCAGTAAACACCTGAATACCGATGACATGTGTTACTACACCATCATCTCCATGTATAGGCATGAGCCTGAGCCTATTCACCAAGGGAGTTCCGTCCTTCCTGAAGTTGAGCAGCTCACCTTGAAATTCCACCCCTTCTTTCAAACACCTTCTTATCTCAGAAACTACCACTGGGTCGACCAATGGATGTCGTCTTTGAGCATGTGGATCCCTATACTGTAAGAAACGACTGAAAGAAAAGTTGGTTTAACATTGCAACAGCATGAAAACTGTTCATGATTGAGATAAGTAAATATGCTAACAGGCTAAATATAACTGTGCCAAATTTTGCGTCTTAGCTTGCATGTTAAACAGGGTGAAAGAGCATTAATGGAAAGCAAGGATAGCATGTCGCAGTAGCTACAGATGTCTGAAATGATTTTAATATATTTTATCAATCTTTGGCTTCTTGAGAAGTGGCATAAAACTATTATCCAAATTTTATCAACAAGTTGATGCTGCGGTAAGAAAAATGACTGATACAACACATTGTGAACTTTCAATCTAATAAATAGTTCAGAAAGTATAATCAAGAAATTGTTAGTTCATGGCATCATGATACAAAAGTTTGGTTCGAGCTTCATAGATTCATTACGGAAGTATAGGTTCTTTGATTTAAAGAAAGGCAATCAAACATTTAGTTAGAGAATTATTAAACAAAAAGTAATATCAATGTTAAGATACTACCTAACAGAGGTCATAGAGTGAGAAGCTATGTTCTCAGAAATCAAGCTGCGTTATCAAATAGATACGGATGACTCAGACTACAAGCTTGAATGTTAGTCCATATTCCTTTCAAATGCAAAGAAAAACTCCTTTGAGGCCTCAGATATTGATACAAATAAGAATAGAAATAAATCCACATATGATACAACCCGGTCACATCAAATAGTTGGTTTGGTTTCACACAATCGACTTCTAAAGTTCTTCAACTTTTTTTTTCCCCTCATTTAGCATCTTGGCGGAGTGAAATCCATCCGAGGCTTCTTTTAGGTCTTTTAACCTCTGTTTTTTACACTTATTCTTCAGACATCAAACGTCAACTGACACTGCATGACCTCTTTCACGGTCACTACCATTACTACATTCTTACGGTGACAATGCCACTGCCTTTTTCTCATCAAAGTTACAATCAACTGTAATGTGGAATATTATTACAAGGCATGCAGAAATTCAATTAAGAAGTATATAGTTTTCAAAAGAAACAACCATTAAGAATTAGTGTTTTTCGCCCTTTGTTTTTACTGCTGAAAATTCGTGTTGTCAACCAAAGCAGGCCTAAAAAGCTACAGAGAAATCATTTTCCACCAATTGATCTACGAAAAGAGGAATCGTTCTCGTTCCAGAGTGCAATCACTCCACCAAACATTTTCGCTTAAGAATTTCAAAGAGATCCAAACCGATAAGATACCTCTCGTTTCTATCAATTAAAATGAATTTAGCAATGTGCCTGCATAACCAATCATTCAGACCGAGTCCGCCAAACCGGTCATCTAAACAGAGATGAAAAAAAAAACGCACAAACAAATGCTAGATTTAGAGAAGAACTGTTACCAATTCCTTCCGAGAACTTCATCGGCTCGGTATCCAGTGAAGATCTCGAAAACGGTGTTGATATAAATGATCGGAAAATCGGTTTCCAGAGCATCGGACACAACAATTGCCGGCGGTGGGGTCGTCGGATAGAAGAAGATCCCCGGCGGTTGCTTCGCCGGAAGCTCGGTTATTAGGTCATCTTCTCCTCTTGCGTACTTAGTTCTCTTCTTCATCGCTGCCCTCTGAACTGCTACGCCTTCTTCCATCGGAGCTTTTGAGCTTAAGAGCTTTCTTTGGCTCTCGCTGTGGCGTGCTTGTTAATGGTGTGGCAAATGGGAGTGCCACTTCCATTCTAAAAGACGTCCAATATGGCGTAGATCCTTCGTGCCCAACGAAACTGCCTTCCATTTTCCTTCAAATTACGACGTTGCCATTTGATTGATTTAATTATTTTGTGTGTTTGATTTCTATATTTTACTGCTCGTATAAATATTGCTACCTTTTGTCTTAAATCAATGCAAATAATATATATTTTTGAAATTAATTTTTAGCAAGCTGTACATATTATAGATATTATTCTTTTTATGAGTCCCCAAATTTAAAAAATTTTAAATTAAATTATCAAGTCTACAAAAGCCCATATAGACTATAAAAGGCACAATAATAATATTTACATAAAATTTTAATTATATTTTTAAAATAATTAACCAAAAAAAATTTTTCGTGCAATTAACCTAATATTTTTAGTATTTTTAACATGTCAAGCTAAAAATGTTTAATTAATTCTAGTCGGTATATAATTGATAATTCTTTTTTTTATCAAGAAACTTGCTAGATTTGCTTTTATATTTTTATTTTCTTAAAATTTTGATTAAATAATAGACTATCATGAAAAATATAAGCATACATTAAGTAAAATTCATCAAAGAAAAGGGTGGGCGCGTGGTGACTGGAGGTGTTAGTGGGCGGGTTTTAAGTAATTTTAAAAGAACACAAGGTTGAATACAAAAATGGGCCGCTTAATTCAACCAACGTCGGTGCCTAGGCGGTCAGCAAGAAGATATTTTTGGCGCAAAAATATCTTAGAGGCGCAAGGGTCGGTTCGTCCATTACAAAACCGCCACGTCAGCTCCTGATTTTATAAGCAACGCAGGATCTGGCGGGAAGTCTATCCTCAGAATAAACTATAAAATTAAAAAATCCACCACTTCCCCAATATGCTCCGCTACGACTCGCCCATGCCCAACAAAGCAAAATATCTACTACGTGGCGCAACAATTGCCTCACACGTTTAGCTCCAACGTGCAACTTATTTTCCATCTGAATGCTCAACGTAAGATATTTTAAAGTATGTTTTCTTTTGCTTCTTGAGATGGCATGCAATAGAATTAAAATTAATTACATTTTTTATATTTGATAATAAAAAGAATGAGATAAATTTTAAGTATGAATCTACTTTTTACATTTTTTATTTTAGGATAAAATAATAATGCTAAAATAGTAAAATTATTTTCTCTTTAAGTTAATTTTGTATTTCTCATGATACTGTTATAAACTTAAAGTTTTATTTTCATATTTTCATATTTTGTTTTTATTATTTATTTATAGTCATTTTATTTTACATATTAAACATCATATTATTTTATTTTTAATCTCTTTATCTTATTCAATTCTATCTTATTTTATCTTGTACAAATAAACTATTTTAGAGTAAGCACTAAATGCACCTTCAAAAAAGATGAAAAAATTTGCAATAACGGTTCTTCAAAAACTTGGTTGTGCAAGAATATTATATATATATATATTTATATATAAATGAATATTTATAACCCTTTTGGTCGTGTAAAATGACAAAAATATTTTCTGTGTATAAATGAACAAGTATAACTTTAACTAACTGCAACGATTATGCAACTTCATCTTTATTATCTTGAAATAACTCAACGACTCAGCATGGTTCATTTTCATCGTCTTTTATTGTTCCTTAAACTTCTTCCTTCTTTTTAGATTTTATATCATCATTTCAAAATATTATAACTTGAATTTAGTATTTTAAATGTTTTGTTGATATATCAGTAATATCATTATTAATGTATCAACAATTTTAATAAGAACATAGTAAACCATATTTCCATATATAAAGCTAAAGATTGAAAAGAAGTTATCATGCAAAAGAAGAAATATACAATTTTACTAATCCATGAAAATCTTTGTATCCAATTGTAGAGCAGATCGAATGAAATCTTTCTTGATATATATATATATATACATGAGTAGCATTTATCTCGTAAATAACTTGTTTATATAACTAGAATAAATGTTAAATTGATGACTTATTAAGGGATGTAGAACAATTGTAACTTTAA
>JAJIYU010012755.1:0-14368 GCA_030144865.1 Tinospora cordifolia
TCTGTTTTTATACAGTTTTCACGATGTATATTTTGAACTTGGGCCAAAGGGCCATGTATCATATTTTTGTATATGTATATACAGGACTGTTTTTACCATTTTGAACACTGTCTTATCTTGACTGATAACCTGATGATTTTTAAATATGGTATTGCTAAACAGTGTTCAATGATTTGAAAAGATTTGATTCGAAAAGTGCTTCCGCTACTATTATCTTGATTTCCAGTATAAATTTGATTTTGATCATCCGGTGAATCTGATTTGAAACTAATTGCTTAGTGAAGCATGATTAAAATGATTATCTAGAAATTAAAGAAATGATTTAACATCGTGTATAGAGGTAGAAAGACAGACTGACGACATCTGTCGCACGCCCGGGGCCTCGGCGGACCACGCGCCGAGCTTGGAGCCGCGCAACGCCCGATGACGGGGCCACAGATTGACAGACACGACGTCCGGTCTGGGGGTCGGGGTGTGACATCGAGTTCCGTGTGCGGATCAGATTTTGTGATCAACGAAAAAGATCCTGTTCGTTCGATTAGGCCAATCATTTCTGGACCGTTAGATTCTCCTCGATTGCAGTGTGTTCGCGATCTCCGATTTTGGTTTTGATCTGAGTCGTTGGATTTAGATGATTGATTTGTGGTTGTTGGATCTTCGTGATCCAGTACTCCTGAACGACTTTTAAGCCTTTGATCTTATTCGTTGGATCGGACAGATCGAATTTGGACCGTTGGATCGTGTTTCTAATTACAAAATCTTTTTCCAAAGCTTTTATAATCCGAATTTTAGCCAATTTGACACTTCCAAATTGATAAAAATTTGATTTTCTTATATATCTCCTTCCATATTGATGATTTACTAAATTCTTTCCCTTTCTAATTATTTAAAATTGCATTTATTATATATATATATTTCCATTTCTTTAATATATTTGATGTTACTAAATAAATAATCAATATTTCCCATTTTTATGTATTTTTTATTTTCAGATAATAATTTATAAATTACACACTATTATTTACATAATGTTTGATTCATTTTTGATAAATATATTTTATTTAATTATATGATTTTTTTCTATGTACATATTCCTATAATATGTAGTATTTATTATGCTAACACACACCTTATTTATTTGCATATTAGCCAATTTGCGTATTATATCTATTTATTTCTTAAGTAATTCCTTACATTTCATAATTAATTCTTCTAAACCTTAATTCTCATTTAATTATCAAATTAAGGTCTTATTTGTTTAATTATTTTTCTATATCTCTAATATATTTTATTTTTTATGTGCCAACCCACAATTTGCACCCAAAAATTTCTTAAAATCTTTGAATTAATCTATTTGACTTATTTTATTTATTTTCCTTAAACTTATTTATCTTTAATTATTCTTCAAAATTTTGGGGTATTACATAACCCGAGGCCTACCATGTGGTCAAGTCCACTGAGATGGAGGTGGGCTATGACAAAGAAACTTTGATCTTTAAATAGATTGAGAATTTTAGGTTGGGTATAACCCAAAAATGAAAAATGAGCCTATTTCTACAAAATGTCTTACCCACCGGATCTTTTGCAATCAGATTGAGGGTGAATAAAGGCTAGGCGAAATGCTTTCAAGCCTAATAGACAAAATTAAATAAGATATGCATACTGACCTTTGGTCATATACCGAGGATACCCTAAGACTTAGGGAGAAAACATTGTATGGGAAACTGCGGATCATGTCACCAAAGTGGCTAATTTTTGCAAACTAGATCTAGATCAAGTCAGCAAGTCTGAGAGAGTTACCTGGACACTAGAGGCTATGTTGAGCTCTTGTGTCCTATACATTAAAGGAAATGGGAAAAAGCACGAACTTGACTCCTCTCAAATCATTCATTAGGAGGAAGTAAATATTCAAGATGATGCTACTTATGAGGAAACAACAGTTAGAATCCTCGACCATAAAGTACAGAGTCTGCGAACGAAGGATATCCCATTAGTGAAGGTGTTATGAAAACATCATAGGGTGGAAGAAGCTACCTGGGAACCCGAAAGCGAGATGAAGAAAAAGTATCCCCACCTATTCATTAGTAATCCTTAGTCATGTACAAATTTTGAGGATGAAATTTTTCTAAGGAGGGTACAATTCAATACCCTGAATTTCTATATTCAATTAAATGAAATTTATCATCAAATCAATGCAATTGCGTGCAAAATAAAACTAGGCTCATTTTAGGGCTAAATTTAGAAAGTTTCAAAACTCTCATTTAGTGACCCTTAAGGACCCAAATCAACTTGAAATGAGGTAAGATGACATGAACCAACTAATTGGACAACATATTCAAAAATTAGAACAATTGGCCAATGTTAGGGTTTTCATTTGCCAAACGCCCTTCAAGGGGTCCAAATTAGAAATAATTGTCATTTAGGATACTTCGGGGAATCAAAATGACCCAAAACGAAGTAGGATGACACAAATTAATAAAATAAACATCATATCCAAAAATTAAAATAATTGACCAAGATTTGGGTTTTCATTTCATAGTGCCTTCAATGGGTTCTAATTAAGGAAAGTAAATGGAAACCAATTTAGCCAAACCATATATCGAAATTCTTAATTCTTTCATGTCATTCCAAAACTATAGGTTGTCAATCATAATTCTTTGTGAATAATAAGATATTAATTTCTGTCAATTTTTTGTGAACCCATGAATGGTAATGATGTCATCATGACATAAACATACACCCTAACATGTGCAAGTCACGTGGGTGAAACATTGTGACCGAGTGTACCCCCAAAACTCCAAGGGATGTTCCTTTATTTGGATCTACGTAAAATGATCCTATGTACCATTTAAATGATTTAGTGCACTCACATATATGGGGCATCACCCATCACTAGGAATCACGACAAAACTATCCCATGTACCGAAGAGAATGATCAAGTGTGCACCCACATAACCCAAAAACGTCCCAACCATGCACATGTGAGCAACCAAATTAGAAGAGTTAAGTGTCTAATTAGAGCCAAACCCTAGCCGTCCCTTGCTGTCCACACAATCAAAAGTAGAAGGTTCCAAAATTAAAAGCTTTCCTTCTCTTTTGGCGTCAACTCAAGGGAAGAGACCATGTGGTGCACCAGCCCTCATGTTAGAATGTTTCCATGAGCCAACATTGGATTCCTAAGACATGATCTAGTGTCCTCTCAAGGCTGATAAAATACTCCCCATTCTTGGCGTCTAAGAATAGAAAATAGGAAAGTTTCCTATATGAGTTGTGTGATGAACAAGTTATGAATCCAAATAAGAATATTATATGAGCATGATCTGATCTAACTTGGGACGTCCCATAGTGATATTAGCATTATTCTCAATCTGAAAATATTCTTTGATATTAATTAAGAAATTCAATAAAGAACCAAATGATGGCTCATAAGAAAATTGGCAAGTTTAGTGATCCTTATGCAAACTTGCCATATTTCTCTTTTGGTGTTTGGAAACTTTCTCAAAAGTGGGAAGCTACCCATGCTGCCCAAGGACGTCCCATATGCTCATGAGCTCCTATATAAACCCCCATAAGTTGTTCACAATCACTTATTCCAAGAACAAGAGAGTTCCCTGACAATAGTGCTCTCAAACTTTTTCTTCTTCTTCTTTTTCTTTTCTTTTCGTTTTCTTTTGTGCAAAGGTGAGATGCTTTTAGTTCCAACATTTTGAAGCTAGTAGAGAGTTGTCTTATTAGTGTTTGGAAGTATTAAAGACATTGGGAGCTTTGCTGAACTTTTCTAACACCCCAACCCCCGTATCTTTAAGCATTGGACATGACCACTATTCTCTTGACGGTGGGCTAAACCAAATGGTGGGCCGAGCCGGTGTTACTTTACAAGTGACACACAGTTGACTTTCTTTCTATTTCAATTATTTCATGCCTTGATTGTATTTAATAGAACATAACTTAAATTTAAGAATTTAATAAGGCAATAGTATAAGAAATAATTGAAATTCATAAACTCAATTAATTAAATAAACTTGAGTGCATAATTTGGTCTTGAAGAAAAACTATTACAGTAGACGGTTCAAAACTTGGGCAACATGCCCTTATATAGAAATTAAAAACTTTTTAAATAAAAGAACCTAACTAATTTTCATGGTTTTCATGTAAATTAATTACCTGAAAAATAGAAGGTAGGGGTTAGCACATAGCCCAGTGGATCTTTCTAAACATTTAAATCAATTTTTTAATTCAAACAAACCAAGCATATCAAACATTTTTGTACATTAGGCGATTCAAACAAATTTCTTGTTTATGGTTGACATTCGGACCGAAAGAGTTTAATCTCTGTGTTCCACATTGTAGGGAGAGAGAATGACAAACGGAAACTCAAACCCCAATATCTATGAAGTGGGTCACTCTTGGAAACCCAGTTCAAAATCATCAAAGGTAAGCCGACAAGTCGGATTGGGGCAGGCCGGATTTGGGGGTGGAACACACACGATGACACTATGCAGTCCATCATCATGTCGGTACGTAGATTGAATCATTATTTAATCTTTTCTTAGTGATAAAAAACACAATATCGGATTAAACCATCGATGCAACATATAAAAAACATGAATCATTAAGTATTTATTCATGGCACAATTCATGTATAACATGCATCAATATTCTTAATTTCTAAACATGCATAACATGTATATTTATGGCACATGAAATAAATAAAGCATGCATATTAAAACATATATTCAATCAAAATATTATCACACATGCAATACTTATTCAAATTAAAATAAAGAAGTAGAAGTTAGAAGTCACTTCCACCTTAATTATGTCTCTTTTGCACGCCTCTGAAATCTGGCAGAGTTTTGTTACTTCAAGGCTTCCAAACACTCAAGAACTCTCAAGAACACTCAAGAACACTCAAGGACACTCAAGAATAGTTCAAGATTACTCAAGGACTGAGGGGATTTCCAAGAAGAAGGCTAGAGAGAGTCAAAAGGGACTAGTATGCTCTTGATTTGGGATGAACACAATGTGAGCATTAGGGGTCCTTAATATAGAGTTCAAAATAGTGTAGAATGGTAAGTTTTTGGTATTCTCCTTATAGGAAACTTGCCAATTATTCAAAATTTCATGCCCCCAAGTATAGAAAAATAGCAAGTGCATTGGGATAATTTTTGGAATTTAGAAACCAAATTTTCAGATTTTTTTCGGATTTATTCGAATTTTTTTTGAATTTTCTCGGTTAATTTCTCATTTAATCTCGGAGCATTTAATCTGGCACATTAATAATCCTCGATCGCAGCATCAGATTGCGATCAAGATTTTTAGATTTACTGTGGATCATTGAATCGTTCTCAATCGCAGCGGCAGATCACAGATCGTGCGGGTTCGATCTGGGTCGTAGGATCTTCCTTGAGTGTGGCGTTCGATTTGCGATCGATCGGAACGCATCTTTCTGGGTCGTCAGATGCGCATCGATTGAGGTGTGCGAATCTCGATCGTGATCAATGAATTTCGTCCGGGCCATTGGATGATCCTCGATCGTGGTGTGTTCGTGATCTCCGACTGCATCTCTGATTTGGCCCGTTGGATGTTCCTCGATCTCAGCACTTTCGCGATCACAATTTGCACCTGAGCCGTGAGCCGTTGGATCTGATGGATTGAACGTGGACCTTTGGATTTGGTTGATTCGGTGCAGCTGGGCACCAGTTTTGGTTTTGTTCGTGACCGTGAGATCTTAGATCGTGCGGATGATGTAGTTTTGGCTGTTGGATCACGCTGATCTGGTGCTCCTGGGCATTGTTTTGGGCTTCGATTTCATTCGTTGGATTATGCAGATTGGTTTTGAACCGTTAGATGCAGTTTCTAATTACCAAATTTGATTTTTAAGGTTGCTATTATCCGAAAATTGTCAATTACACACTTTCTAATTGATGTAAACATTGATTTTTTTGCACAAATACTTCCATTTTATTGACTTGCTAATATTTTTTCCTTTCTAATCATTTAATTTTGTATTTATTAGATTTTTTTATTTCTTTAATATTTCCAATTAATAATCCCTATTTCTCTATATTTTTCATTTGATTATTTTCACATACATTTTATATTCCTTTTATTATTTATGTAATTATAAATTGATACTTATAGAATATTATACTTATTTTAGATAAATATACAACATTTTTATTAAATAAAAATGTTATAAATTTACACATATTAATCTTTATACATTCAATTTATTTATTTATTTCTATAATATCATATTATTTTAGCACCCACATATTATTCATACTTATATCATATAATAATAATAATAATATTATTATTATTATTATTATTATTATTATTATTATTATTATTTTTACCACCATAACAAATATTTTTAAATAGTTCTCTTAATCTAATATTTTCCTTTTATATTCACATATATTTGTGATTATTATTAATTCTCGGATAGCAAGGTTTTCCAATTAATTTAATTTAATTAATTTCATATTTTAGAGTATACACAATTTATCTCTAAAAACATTATAAATTTCTCAAAGCCGAATTAATTTATTTAATTTCGTTCATCGAATTTCGTACAAATCTTCGGGGTATTACATTCTACCCCCTTAAATGTATTTCGTCCTCAAAATTTTTATACATTTATTCGTGCGCCATTTCGTTAGGTATTTCTGGTCAATGGGTTGGTTTTGACTAATTTGATAAGCCTAAGGGCTTGAGTCTTTGTAACTATCTTGGTGATAGCCTCTGGTGTTTTTGAAGCTACATGATTAAGGAATTTGGCTATCGTTTGCTAAATTTAGCAAGACTGTGTTTCATAAGTTGTGTCTCTTAAACAAGACGATATCTAACCTTTTGGTTCATTGTATTCTTATATGTTCCCTAATAGGTCGTTTCATACATAACAGACTCCCTAATTCTCAGCTGTTGATTTTCTGACCTTAGATTAGTTCTTAAGTAATGGTGGCTTCTCCAAATGATCGAATAGGTCACTTTGGTAGGGAATACTTAGCCTTCACTATTGGGTGATCTGCTTACTCTATCCATTCTAAGGTATACAGATCCATTCGAATCTTAGGGTATTCTCAGCATCTAACTTGAAGTCAGTATGCCTGTCCTATTCAATTTCCTCTATTAAGCTTGTGAGTCATTTGTCTTGCCTTTTGTTCATCCCTGATTCGATGCAACAGGTCCAATTGCAGGACTTGCTATAAAGATTGGCTTGTCTTTCATTTAGGGTCATACCTAGCCCTAAGTTCTCAATCTATCTAAGGGTAAAAGTTTCTTTGTCAGTTCCTACCATACGGCAGGTTCTAGGGTTACTACTCATACTTTCTATTCCCATACCTTACATTTTTGGATATTCAAAATGTAATGACAAGAGCCCTTAAGGGAAAATTTTCATTAATAGAGATAATTGATACAAAATCTTATTTCAACTCAAAATTCATAAATGCGAACATATAGCAATCTAAAGGTCTCCCTACTACTCATATTCAAAATTATTTCATTTGTCCTAATATTAGACTATGAGGGTTTCAATAACTAACATTCTAGCTTGGTTCTCATTATCTTGAGGCTGAGGAGCCCGAACAGGTGTAGTTGGACAATTTCTGGCAAAATGACCCCTTTGTCTGCACACATAGCACAACCCTTGTCTCTTAACCTGCTTCTTTTATTCTTTTTTAGTTTGGTGAGTTTGTTTCTGTGTCTTGCTTTCCTTTCCCGTCTTTTGATCATATTGTGGTTTCTTGTTTTTACCCCTTACGGATCGTTTGAAGTGGATATCCTTTTTGATTGAATTAATCTTAATTGTCATTCCTTTGGGCATGGTTAGTCTTAGAGGAATGACTAACTCATTGATTCCCATTCTTAGTTTATTCTAAACCTCAGGTTGTGACTGTGGAGTCCTCATCACTTGCTCGACCACCTATCGAGTGATTTCTGCTATTATCTCTGGTGATAGGACGGAAGCTGCTACCACATCTGCCCCTTGTTACTTTGGTCAGGTGTATTGGTGTTTTCCTAGATTCCTTCCATTATCTACAAGCCAAAACCACTTTAGTATCCTATCATAGCAGTTTCAAATTGGACATTCATTTAGGGTACTCACCCATCTTTTCTTATCCATGGGATGCTAAATGCTTTTTGAGACTTGAGAAATGGTCATCTTTCCTACATCATATGTTGTATCTGTTTCCTCAAGTTTTCGTTTCGTTCGTACAATCATGACTCTAGATTCAAGTCTCTAGGTTCTCAATTTGTTTTGTGGCCTAAAGGTTTTTCTTCTAAGTTCTTTTCATGCATGGGTACAGGATTTGGTCTTAAAGCAAATAAACATTACAGCATGCATATCACACAATCACACAGTCACGCTAGCACAGCAAGGTCCCAAGCTTCCACCTAAGCTTTCAGGTTCAAGTGTCCCGTACCACTCTACCCCTTCCACTTAGGTTTTCACCCAGAACAGAGTCGCACCCAAACAATTTCACAAATGTCTCGATAAATAAGGTTTTCGAGCCCACTATACTCTACCGTCCTACACCAGCGAGCATAGAGAAACCCGTTCTACCAGAGTTACCGATCATTCACAACACATGGTCCATCATTTTCCAAATCCAGGCTTCCTCCATACCCCCGAATTCCTATGCATCCCATACTACATAGAAACCGAAAGATACAGAAGCTTCCCAATCTCGTGTCCTGATCAAACAATTTTTTGTTTTCACACAAGTTTTCATCTCTAGCCTATGCCCTAGTGTTTTATGCTTTTGATCTACTATGCCACCCCTTGCTACACCATGTTTCCTCCTAGGGTCTTTCTCTGGACTTAGCGTTCAATCTGGATGACTCATAAGCTCTGTCTAGTCAAGATACCATATTTGGCATCTTTTTCGACTTTTATTCACTCTCTTGCCCTAATTTTTCACCTTTTTCTTTTATAGAAAATACGAGTGCTCTTCAACTCCGACTACTCATATAAGCTGGTGGGACAACCTCCAGATTAGGCGACGAGACCGAAGTCTACTTAGCAACCGCGCTTTCTAGGGCGGGATAACCCACCTCCATTTCAATGTTTAGCTTTACTCGGGACAAGGCTTACCCACTATCAGCTCAACTTATAGTCTTTGTATCCAAACAAAACATTTCAAAATATTTTTTCTTTTTGAAAACACTTTCCAAAACAATTTTCAAAAATAGAGGGTAGGGCACTAAAATTTTAAAATGTAAAGCCCTAATTTGGGTTTCTAATTCTCGTCAAGCAACTAATGATTGACTTTCTAATTCTTACCCAATACATCTACTAACTGAGCTCTGATACCACCTTTGTATTAGAGTTACGTTCCAATTCTTGCCCCGTATATCTACTAGCTGAGCTCTGATACTACTTTTGTAACACCCAAACCCCCGTATCTTTAAGCATTGGACACGACCACCATTCTTTTGACGGTGGGCTAAACCAAATGGCGGTCCGGGCCGGTGTTACTTTACAAGTGACACACACTTGACTTTCTTTCTATTTCAATTATTTCATGCCTTGTTGTATTTAACAGAACATAACTTAAATTTAAGAATTTAATAAGGCAATAGTATAGGAAATAACTGAAATTCATAAACTCAATTAAGTAAATAAACTAGAGTACATAATTTGATCTTGAAGAAAAACTATTACAGTGGAAGATTCAAAACTTGGGGAACATGCCCTTACATAGAAATTAAAAACTTTTTAAATAAAAGAACCTAATTAATTTTCATGGTTTTCATGTAAATCAATTACCTGAAAAATAGAAGGAAGGGGTGAGCACATAGCCTTGTGGATCTTTTTAAACATCTAAATCATTATTTCAATTCAAACAAACCAAGCATATCAAACACTTTGGTACATTAGGCGATTCAAACAAATTTCTTGTTTATGATTGACATTCAGACCGAAAGAGTTTAATCTCTATGTTCCACATCGTAGGGAGAGAGAATGACAAATGGAAACTCAAACCCCAATATCTATGAAGTGAGATCACTCTTGGAAACCCAGTTAAAAATCATTAAAGGTAAGTCGGCAAGCTAGATCGGGGGGTAGAACACACACGATGATACTATGCAATCCATCATCACGCCGATACATGGATTGAATCATTATTTAATCTTTTCTTAGTGATAAAACACACAATATCGGATTAAACCATCAATGCAGCATATACAAAACATGAATCATTAAATATTTATTCATGGCACAATTCATGTATAACATGCATCAATATTCTTAAATTCCAAACATGCATAACATGTATATTCATGGCACATCAAATAAATAAAGTGTGCATATTAAAAGATATATTCAATCAATCATCTTCAAAATATTATCACGCCTGCAATACTTATTCAAATTAAAATAAAGAAGTAGAAGTTAGAAGTCACTTCCACTTTAATTATGTTTCTTTTGCACACCTCTGAAATCTGGCAGAGTTCCATTACTTCAAGGCTTCCAAACACTCAAGAACTCTCAAGAACACTCGAGGACACTCCTGAATAGTTCAAGATTACTCAAGGACTGAGGGGATTGCCAAGAAGAAGGCTAAAGAGAGTCAAGAGGGACTAGTATGCTCTTGACTTGGGATGAACACAGTGTGAGCATTAGGGGTCCTTTATATAGAGTTCAAAATAGTGTAGAATGGTAAGTTTTTGGTATTCTCCTTGTAGGAAACTTGCCAATTATTCAAAATTTTGTGCCCCCCAAGCATAGAAAAATAGCAAGTGCATTGGGATAATTTTTGGAATTTAGAAACCAAATTTTTGGATTTTTTTGGATTTTTTTTTGGATTTATTCAGATTTTTTTGGATTTTCTAGGTTAATTTCTTGTTTAATCTCGAAGCATTTAATCTGGCATGTTGATAATCCTCGATCGCAACATCAAATTGTGATCAAGATTTTCGAATTTGCTGTGGTTCGTCGAATCGTTCTCGATCGCAGTGGCAGATCACAGATCGTGCGGGTTCGATTTAGGCTGTAGGATCTTCCTTGAGCGTGGTGTTCAGTTTGCGATCAATCAGAACGGTTCTTTCTTGGCCGTCAGATGTGCATCGATCACAGTGTGTGGATCTTGATCGTGATTAACGAATTCCGTCCGGGCCGTTGGATGATCCTTGATTGTGGTGTGTTCGCGATCTCCAACTGCGACTCTGATCTGGCCTGTTGGATGTTCCTCAATATCAGCACTTTCACGATCACGATTTGCGCCTGAGCCATGAGCCGTTGGATCTGATGGATTGAATGTGGACCGTTGGATTTGGCTGATTCGGTGCATCCAGGCGTTGATTTTGGTTTTGATCGTGACCGTGAGATCTTAGATCGTGCGGATGATGTATTTTTGGTCGTTCGATCACACTGATTCAGTGCTCCTGGGTGTTATTTTGAGCTTCAATTTCATTCGTTGGATTATGCAGATTGGTTTTGGACCATTAGATGCAGTTTCTAATTACCAAATTTAATTTTTTAAGGTTGCTATTATCCGAAAATTTTCAATTACACACTTTCTAATTGATGTAACCATTGATTTTTTGTACAAATCATTCTATTTTATTGACTTACTAATATTTTTCCCTTTCTAATACTTTAAATTTGTATTTATTAGATTTTTTATTTCTTTAATATTTTCAATTAATAATCCATATTTCTCTATATTTTTCATTTCATTTTTTTCACATACATTTTATATTCCTTTTATTATTTATGTAATTATAAATTGATACTTATAGAATATTATACTTATTTTAGATAAATATACAACATTTTTATTAAATAAAAATGTTATAAATTTACACATATTAATCTTTATACATTCAATTTATTTATTTATTTCTATAATATCATATTATTTTAGCACCCACATATTATTCATACTTATATCATATAATAATAATGATAATATTATTATTATTATTTTTAGAACCATAAAAAATATTTTTAAATACTTCTTTTAATCTAATATTCGCCTTTTATATTCACATATATCCGTGATTATTATTAATTCTCGGATAGCAAGGTTTTCCAATTAATTTAATTTAATTAATTTCATACTTAAGAGTATACACAATTTATCTCTAAAAATGTTATAAATTTTTCAAAGCCGAAATACTTTATTTAATTTCGTTCATCGAATTTCATACAAATCTTCAAGGCATTACAACTTTTGGAAAAATACATCTCAAGGTTGAAGTGATTTCTAGAACACCCCTTTTTCTTATTCAAATTACTAACATGTTCATTGTTTTTATGGCCTTAGAAATCAAAATAGTTCCAGTTCTAGTATTCTAAAATATATTTCAATTTCAAATTTGATCGTTGTTCAGATTTATGCATTCATAATATTCATGTCAAATCTTCAAGGTATTACAACTTTTGGAAAAATACATCTCAAGGTTGAAGTGATTTCTAGAACACCCCTTTTTCTTATTCAAATTACAAACATGTTTATTGTTTTTATGGCTTTAGAAATCAAAATAGTTTTAGTTCTAGTATTCTAAAATATATTTCAATTTCAAATTTGATCGTTGTTCAGATTTATGCATTCATAATATTCATGTCATGTTTAGTATCATGCTTAGGCTTTATTTCAAAGTATGGTGCATGATTATGATTGTTTGATGATTTGATTTTCAGATTGTTCATATTCTGAATTTTATTTATCTTAGTTCCATGTTCTGAAATTTATTTGATGATTCAAGGATAAAAGATTTAATAAAAGAAGATGGTGAAAATAACCACGAACCATTATAGCAAACATGTGGGTTGCTATGGATGTTCTTTTCATATGGTCTTAAGACCAAAGTATTTGATTGGTGGATAAGGTCCCCTAAATTCCAAAAGTTCAATGAAATTGGCTAAGAAAAGCTCCATTTCACTTTAAGGAGGTACTTTGTTAAGAATATCAAGGGCTTAAAAACCCTATTAGTATAAAGTCTCAACTTTAAACAAATGGATGCATGAAACGCCTAATGTATGCAAGTTTTTGAATTATGAATGTGTTATTGGTTTGAATTTGAAAAATGGTTGTTTGAAAAAGATCCACTGAGCTTTGTGCTCACCCCTTCCTCTCTTATTTTTTTTTCAGGAAGTTAACCATGCCACGGATTTTGGTTAAGAGACATTTTTCTTAATATTTTTAGAAAGTTTCTATGTAGGCATGTTGCCAAGTTTTCATTCTGCTAAAATTTTTTTAATTAAAAGTTATGTACTTTTTTCCATTATGAATTAATAAAGACTAGTATTTCTTTTATCCCTTACAATGTGGCCTTGTTCAATTAAAGTTAGATTATGTATTCTTAATTTGCTTTGAGGCAAGGGATAATGGACATAGAAAGTCAAGTGTGTGTCACTTGTAAAGTAACATGGACCCAACTCACCAAATGGTTAAGTTCACTGTCAAAGAATGGTGGTTATGTCCAATGCTCAAAGAATGTGGGGGTTGGGGTGTTATATGAATAAATACAGATTTTGAATTTCTTTCATCTCTTGTATTTTTACCTTATTTAAATTGTTTCCTAAATTTGAGTTAAGTACTCTTAAATTCCATTAAGGCATGAGATAATTGAAATAGAATGTCAAGTGTGAGTCATTGTAAAGTAATACTAGCCCAATCTACCTAGATGGTTAAGTCCACTGTCAAAATAGTGGTTGTGTCCAAAATAAATAAAGAATACGGGGATTGGGGTGTTACAACTGTGCACATAGTCTAGTGGATCTTTTTCAAACAACCAAATTACTAATTTACATTCAAATTCAAGCATTTGTAAAACGTTAGGCGTTTCAAACATTATTTTGTTTGCAGTTGTAGATTAAATTGGAAAGCTTTCAAAGCCATTGATGTTCTTATCAAAATACCTCCTTGGAGTGAAAATGCATTTCTTTTATCATATTCATTGGACTTCGGGTCTCACCCATATTCCAAGTATTTTGGACTTGAACCATGTGAACTAATCATAAGTAAAGAACGTCCATAGTGACCCTCATGTTCACTGTGACAGTACGTGGTTCTTATTCTCAAAATCTTTTATTTAATCTCATACTCATAAATCATAAATAAAATAATTTTAACATGTTTATTACATAAACAATCAAAGCATGAAAAACAAACATATAGTATGCTGTAACACCCCAACCCCCGTATCATCAAGCATTGGACCATCCACCGCTTTTCTTCCTTGACGGTGGACTAAACCAGACGGCGGGTTGGGTCATGTTACGTTACAAGCGACGCACACTCGACTTTCTATTTCAATTATTTCATGCCTCAATTTTAACTATGCATAACTTAAATTCAAGAATTTAATAAGGCAATAATTAAGGAAATAACTGAAATTCGTAAAC
>JAJIYU010012756.1:0-14369 GCA_030144865.1 Tinospora cordifolia
TCTATTTTGAGATTATTGATCAACAATGTAATAGTTTACAAAGTTATGTACTTTCTTTTATTAATAAAAAAGTTGAATTTTTCTTTACCTTTAATTGCCTTGATTTTATTATATGTGAATTTGTACTATTGAATTTATTCTAAGACATGTGGTATTGAAAATTAGAAAGTCAAGTGTGTGTTACTTGTAAAGTAACACCGGCCCGACCCGCCAATTAGTTAAGTCCACCGTCAAAATAATGGTGGCATGTCCAAAACTCAACGGATGTGGAGGTTGGGGTGTTACACCTAGGAACTTGGCAGTTTCCATCCAAAACTCGCACTTACTGAATTTAGCATATAGCCAGTTTCTTCTAATGGTTTCTAGCATGATCCTCAAGTGTTCTAAGTGTTTAGCTTCTGACTAAGAGTAGATTAGGATATCATCCATGAATACTACTACAAAATTGTCAAGGTATTGTCTAAACAATCGGTTCATCAAATCCATGAAGGTCGCTTGGGCATTGGTCAAACCAAAGGGCATCACGGTGAATTCGAAGTGTCCATATCTTGTTCTAAAGGCCATCTTGTGAATGTCAGACTCTCAAATCCTCAACTCATGGTATCCTAACCTAAGATCAGTTTTAGAGAAATGAGTGGCTCCTCGTAATTGATCAAATAGGTCATCAATCCTTGGTAAAGGATATTTGTTCTTTACTATAGCTTGATTCAACTTCTGATAGTCGACACACGGTCACAAGGAACCATCCTTCCTTTTCATGAATAGTACTAGGGCTCCCTAGGTGATTCACTCTGCCTGATGAAACCTTTCTCCCTGAGTTCATCCAGTTGAGTTTTCAGCTCCATTAGTTCTACTGGCGCCATTCTATAAGGAGGTATGGTTATAGGGTTGGTTCCAAGGTGAAGTTCAATCTTGAACTCTAACTCTCTAGCTGGTGGTAGTCCAATTAAGTCATTTGGGAACACATCCTTATACTCACTGACTACAGCTAGGTCATGAATATTCTTCAAGTCAATAGGTTAAAACAATTCAGCAAAGCTAGGGTTGGACTCCTTGGTAGTATCCGCATATCCCCATTGATTTTTAAAGATCTCCCCAGAAGTTAATGTTATGGTTACCCGTCTCTTAGGACAATCTATCTAGGCATGGTATTGGTCTAACCAATCCATCCCCAAGATTATATCATAGCCATAGAAAGTTAGGGTATATAGGTCGATTGTTAAAAGTTTATCCCCAAACCTAAGGTCGCAACTGCACACCTTTTTTGAAGTCACAATGGTCCCTATTGGTATGGACACATTCAAAGTCATAGGCATTGTTTTTGTCACAAGGTGTAACCTATCAGCTAGTTTTTCAAAGATAAAAGATTTTGAGGCACCTGAGTCAAACAACTGTCTCACAACAACATTAAACAATAAGAACGTACCCTCTACTATAGGGACCTGGTCTTCCCTGGGTCTCAACCGCGAACATTCTGGCCTAGTTCTGACCACAACCCTAGTTTTGCCCTTGATTGGCATTCTGATTCTGTCTGGCTTGAGGACGCCCATTCTAACTTCCCCCCTGAGTATTCTGTTGTGCTATTGAGAAGACTGAGCTGGTGTAGTTGGGCAATTTCTCGCCAAATGACCCTTCTGCTTTCATATGAAACACAATCCCAACCTCTTAGCGTCTTCCCTTGACTCATCTTTGTTCTGACCTTGTTTCTGTGGAGCCTTACAACTTTTATTTTTCTTCTGGGTCCCTTGTTGGTCCTTTCCATTTTCGTTCTGCTTATTCTTTCCTCTCAACCTTTGTTCTAGGTTGAGCTCTTGTTCCAAGATTAAAGCCCGTTCTACAACTTCTTTGTAGGTTCGGAGGCCTAATGTCATGATAACTTTTTGGATCTCGATCTTGAGACCTTGTGCAAATCTATTGGCTTTCATCCTCTCTTCTCAGATTAGTTCCTTAGAAAATTTAGCTAGTTCAGTAAACTTCCTTTCGTATTCAGTTATTGTGAAATCCCTTTGGTTGAATTTCACGAAGTCTTCTTGCAACTTTTTGAGAGTTGCCTCTGGGAAGAACTTGTCGTGAAAATTTTCTCTGAACTCTCCCCAGGTCATGGTCTCAACGTTAGTGTTGGGATCAATCTGCATTATCTTCCACCATCCATGGGCTGGTCCTTTGAAATGGTGTGTGGATAATGCTACTCGTCTTGAACCCGTTACCTTCAACACATTTAGTAATTCCTCCATCTCCTGGTACCAGTGATCAATAGAGACGCAGTCAGTAGTTCCATCGAATGAGGGAGGGTGAAGCTTTTGCAAATCCAGCAGCATCTTCTTCTATTTTTCATCTTCTAGGTCCTCTAGATTCCTTTGACATTCCTGGGGTATTGGTGCTGGGACTTGAATCGGAATAAGTTCAGGTGCTTGAGGCTGAGGAGCCACCTGAGGGATTATCTGTGGAAGTGTCCTTCTCAATTGATCTAGTACCCTCTACGACATTTCATTCATCATGGCTTCCATCCATGCCTCCATCCATACCTGCATCCCAGCAAGCAGTTCCTGTTCTCGTTGTTCAGTTTCCTCAGAGGTGGTAGATCGAGTTACGTACCTCCTAACTCCAACCATTTACTTGTAAATTGAGCATAGTGTCAGTATGTGTCAAATATTTGTGTTATCATGGTTCTAGATTCATATTCCTAGGTTTTCGATTTGTTCAATGGCCTAAAGTCTTCCTTCTGGGTTCTTTTCATGCGTATTAGGTACAGGATTTGGTTTTAAAGCAAATAAACATTATAGCATGCATATCATACAATCATACAATCAAGCTAGCACAGCAAGGTTCCAAGCTTCCACCAAAGCTTTTAGGTTCAAGTGTCCCATACCACTCTACCCCTTCCACTTAGGCTTTCACTCAGAATAGAGTCGCACCCAAACAATTTTGCAAATTGCTCGATAACTAAGGTTCCTGAGCCCACTATACTCAACCATCCCATATCAGCGAGCATAGAGAAACCCATTCTGCCAGAGTTACCGATCATTCACCATACATGGTCCATCATTCTCTGAGTCCAGGCTTCCTCCATAACCCCAAATTCCTATGCATCCCGTACTACATAGAAACCAAAAATTATAAAAGCTTCACGGCCTCGTGTCTTGATCAAACAATTTTCTGTTTTCACACAAGTTTTAGTTTAGCCTATGTCCTAGAGTTTTATGCTTTTGAACCATTGTGCCACCCATAGCTACACCTGTTTCTACCTAAGGTATTTTATCTGGACCTAGGGTTCGATTTTGGTTGACTTACAACCTTTGTTTAGTTGGCATCTTTTTCTACTTCTAATCAATTCCTTGCTCTAATTTTCAACCTTCTTATTTTCTTTAATAGAAAGTAAGGGTGTTCTTCAATTCAGACCACTCATGTGAATTGGTGGGAAAACCTCCAGATCAAATGACGAGACCAAAGTCTACTTAGCAACCACGCTTTCTAGGGCGGATAACCCACCTCCCTTTCAATGTTTAACTTTACTCGGGACAAGGGTTACCTACTATCAGCTCAACTTGTAGTCTTTATATCCAAACAAAACATTTCAAAACATATATTTCCTTTTTTGAAAACACTTTCTAAAACATTCTTCAATTTCAAAAATAGAAGGTAGGGCATTCTAAATTCAATTCAATTCAAGGTGAAACCCTAAGTTTGAGTTTCTAATTCTAGTCAAATAGCTACTGATTGATTTTCTAATTCTAGCCCAGTGTTTTTAATAACTAAGCTCTGATACCACACTTGGTATCAGAGGAAACTTTATGTTCTTGGCCCAGTAACTAATGCCTAAGCTCTGATACAACGCTTGGTATTAGAGAAAACTTTCTGTTCTTGGCCCAGCAACTGATGCCTAGGCTCTGATACCATGCTTGTAGCACCCCAAGCCTCGTATCTTTAAGCATTGGACATAACCATCATTTTCTTGACAGTGGACTTAACCAACTGGTGGGTCGGGCCGGTGTTACTTTACAAGTGACACACACTTGTTCTTCTCTTTTTCAATATCTCGTGCCTTTGTACAAAAATTCAAGAATACAAAATTTTCACTTTAATAAAATCAAGGCAAATTAAAAGAGATAAAAAAAATTCTAACTATTTTATTTATAGCAGAAAGAATTAAAAGTACAAAACTTTTCAAAAAAACTAATTATTAAAGCAAAAAACTTCAAAATACTTTTCAGTATAAAATATTTAAACTTTGGGCAACATGCCCTTGAAAATTTTAAAAATAATAAGGTAGAAACTTTCTTAGAACTATCCATGTTCAACTACTTCATAGGTTTCACGTTCCTGAAAAAATAAGAAAGGAAGGAGTAAACGTAGCCCAGTGGATCCTTTTCAAATAACCATCTTTCATATTCAAACTCATAACACAATCATAATTTAAACACTTGCAATCATTAGGTGTTTCAAACAACAATTTGTTCAAGTTGAGTCTTAGACCAAAAGGGCCTTTAATCCCTTGATGCTCTTAACTAAGTAAATAGGGCCCACTCGGCATTAACCCGTTCATGGCACGTGTCGACATCAACCCGTTACACGTGGTTACTCATAAGGTACTGTGGTATACAACCCCAAGTACTTAGGTCTAAAAACATATGACCTAACTCATATGAAAAGAACATCCATAGCGTCATGTTGACCACTATGATGGTACGTGGTTATTATCACCATCATCTTAGCTTAACTCTCATATCATGATCTCATAAAATAAATTTTAGAATATGAAATCAAACAGAAATTCAGAATATACATAATCAATTCATGAAATCTTCATAAAACATGCATCATACTTTAATTTAAAAGCCTAAGCATGATACTAACATGGCATGAATGATATAATTGCTTAAACATGAATCAAAACTGAAAAATTGAAATAAACTTTTAAAATTCTGAAATTGAAATTGAAAATTTTTTATTTCAGTGAAAAACACACAAACATGAGTATGCCATAAATTTAAATAAGAATAGAAGGGTGTTCTAGAAATCATTTCCACCTTGTGAAGCTTTCTTTAGAAATTTCTGCAGCAATTTCCCCACGTACCAATGCCAATGAAGATTACCCAAATTGATTCTCCAATCCAAGAGAAAAACTTCTCACACACAAAAGAGAGGAAAGAAAGGTGAGAAGAGGTGCCAAGAGGAGGGCTTAAAGAAAATAAGAGGAAATTTCAACTCTTATTTTCGGCATGAGGGAAGTGAGAGCCTAGGGGGGTTTATAAAGATTTTCAAAGGGTGAAAAATATAAATTTTTGAGTTTTTCTTAAAGTAAAACACCTAAATTCTCTAGAATTTCATATTTCCTAATTATAGGAGGAAAATAAGTATTTTCAAATTTTTATAGAATTTAAAAATCAATTTTTGGTATTTATCTCAATTTTTTGGTAATTTTCAACGAATTTTCCGTCGTTTTTTGTATTTTTTTGTATTTTATAAACTGGCTAATATCTCAACGCATCAAATCATCCTTGAGACATGCACACGAATCAAATCAGAGGGTCGAGATTGGCGCGCACATAGTCACACCGTATGATTTCGCGATTAAGATTTCCTGGCTTTGATCGCGGCCGTCCGATCGTCTTTGATCATCTTCGTCCGTTCGATCTTCATTATCCTATGCGCTCGGGCGTTGGTGCGGATCATCTTGCAGCCGTTAGATTGTAAGATCGGATTCAGATCGACTGTTTGTAGCTGTTGGATGCATTTTGAGTTATATTTATATGATTTTCAGCCGAATTTCATGTTCTATTTTCGGATTTTTGCCAAATCTTAATCCAAATTGACTTTCTAATATTACTTTCATAAAAAATTGCACATATCCTTATATTTTTGGCTATGATATCCCATGATATACATTATATTCATATATTTTCTTCCAAAAATCCATTAAATTGATTTTATTCCTTATTTGGCTAAACTAGGACTTACCAAATTTTTTATCCATCAATTCTGTATAATTCGCTAAATAAATTTTCAAATTTCATATTAATTTTTAAGATGTTACAATTCATGTCACTTTACTTCCTTTCAAGTTGTTTTGCGTCCCTTAAGGTCACTAAATGAGACTTTTGGAAACCTGCCAAATTTAGCCCTAAAATGATCCCAGTTTCATTTTGCACCCAAATTTTACTAAATAAATGATAAATTTTATTTAATTGAGTACAAAGAATTCAGGGTATTACATTTTGAGTTTCGTGTATGCGTAGATGGTTAAGAATACAATAAAATGTGATTTCTTGATAAAATAACATTTTCGCTTAAAATCTAGGTACTTAAGATCAACTACTCTCTTCTAATTGAGGAACAAAGCAATAAAAGCTTTCATAAGCTAAGAAAATATGTTTTTAGTGAGTAGTTGACTCTCTGCCTATAAGATAAAAGAAAAAAAATACTTTGTTAAACCATTTCATTATTTGCTAGAGTGTAGAGAGACCAATAGAAGGTACTTTGAATGCCATGACCACGAGCTTATTAAGATGCGATAGAAAGTCAAGTTCATTGTTAAAGTGATGCTTTCTTTGAGCAATTAGGGATGCAAAACACCTTTGCTATCGGAACAAGCTGAAAAATCGCTTACAAAATGCCATTGGAATGACAGAAAGAAATAAGCCAGAAAAGCTCTTTCAAGTAAAGAAAATTAGTTGCAATCATGTTGTTGGCACCTTCTCTACAGTTAAAAACAAGAAAAGCCAATTGTTTGTTCATTTACAAGATCATAAGAAGTGGAATGAGGACTACATTTGTTCTTAAGAGTGGCTAGCTAGAGCTAGGAATGGGACGAACTCAATTGAAAGCCCAAAGTAAGGTTTTTCTCAGGAGAAAAGGGTCGCGAACTTCCTTAGGTTGTTAAATGAGTTAAATGGTCGCTTTCAATATTTTAATTCCTCCAAAATGAAGCATTGAGCAATGAAAACTCATGTTAAAGAAAGAAATCCAATCTAAATGGGTTATTTTCTTGTTTTTTTATGGAAGAGCATTGAATGTGACTTCGTTAAACTATTTAGTCATTTGTGAGAGTGTAATGAAGACATAAATAGCTACTCTGAGTTTCAAGTGTACATAGATGGTTAAGAATGCAATAAAATGTGAATTCATGATGCAATTAGCGTTTTCCTTGAGAAATTAGGCACTTAAAATCAACAACTCATTCTAATTGAGGAAGGAAGCAAAAAAGACTTTCAAAATTAAGAAAATGTGCTTTTTGGCGAGCAATTGTGTAATACCCTGAAAAATTTGTATAAAATGAAATGAAATAATATGAACAATATTATTGAAGATTAAATGAGATAAATTTAGTAGTTGATGGATCGGCAAGTTCATTGCTCAAAAACATCTTAGTGAAATGAGAAATGGAAGTGTACTCGAGTCCAAATTAGAAAGCGAATGAAACCCTAGCACACACATGTTGGCACGGCCAAAAAGAATAGCAACAAGGAAGGAATTAAACCCTAAAATGCCACCTAAGGCTAACTGTGTGGATAAGAGGGAAAATGAGAAATGTGGGCTCACAAGGGGAAATGAGAAAATTCCCCTTCATGTGCACACAAGGGGAAATTAGAAAGCTCACAAAAATATCCAAATGGCTGCCCTAATCATGTGCATACCACAAGAACAATCAAAGAACACAAGAGATTAAATCCAAAATAGAAAGTTTTCCCCCAAAGCCTCATGTGCGCCACAAAGGAACCAAAATGAAGGAAAATTAGACACTAAATGGAACATGAAAACACAAGATAGTACATCCCAAAGGAAAAGGAAAAAAATTGGGAAATAAAAACCAATCCATATGGGAAAGATGCCTAAATCCTAGTTAATCCAAAATTAGAAGGTGCTAATGTTGGTTCATGCACACACACATAAGGAACGCCCCAAAAATCATGGGTAAACCATATTAGAAGTTGCTAAGATGACATGACCATATTCACCTTAATCTATGCTTATGACGCAACAAGTAAACAAGAGCAAGGAAAGCATGAAAAAATGGTTCCATGATCACATGATGCCCAAAGGGAAAGGAATTTTAGAAAGAAAATCAGCAAGCACATTAAAATGGTCCCTTGCTGATTTATAGAAGTTTCTAAAGCACATATCAAGACAAAATACCCAAAATCATGCTCACACATGACACACCACCCAAATTAGAAGCTACCAAATCTTGTGGATTTGGTGCACGCAAGAGAAAGGAAGGAAATGGGAAAGTTTCTTACTTTAGAAGGTGGTCCAAACCGTGCACAAAAGGGAACCTCCATGCTTGCATGAGCCAAACCGTGTTCACACCTAGAAAGGAAACACTAAATCGCCCAAGATAGGTGCCCAAATCTGGTGCACATCAAATTAGAAAGTTTCCCATGACAACTTGACGCACAAAGAAAAATGAAATGAGAAGATTCGTTGCTCCAATCTTGCAAACCTTGATTTGACAGCCAAAATAGGAGATTGCCATATCTCCTTGGATTTTGACAACAAAGGAAGGAAACTACATAAGATTGACATCCAAACCAAATCAGCAAGTGAATTTGTGTGCACACACAAAAAGGAAACTCAAACTTGCTCATATCATGTGTTCACACTAAGAAAAGGAAATCATACTTGCCCACTTGCCCAAACTGTGTGCACACTCACCCCCCACATGCCAAAAACGTGCTCAAGAGAAATGGAAAGGAGCAGATGCAAAGATTCCCAAACCTGCCCCCCCCCCTCCACCACATTATGTGCACAGAAAAATCTATATAAAGAACCCCCTGTGTTCACATTCTCTTCATCCCAAAATAAAAGCTAATTAGATCCCTCTTGGCATTCTTCTTGGCAATCTCTCTCAGTTCTTGAGTGATCTTGTGTGTTCTTGAGTGTTTGAAGGTTTTAGAGTACTGAAGTACTACTGACTTTTAGAGGCTTGCAACTTGTTTGTCCAACTGAGGTGGAAGTGATTTCTAGAACCTCCATTTTATTGTTTTAGATTAATGAGATGTTCATGCATGTTTTAAAGTCACTTTATCATAAATATTTCAATTTCAATTTGATAAGCATGTTTGAATCTTCAATTTACCATTTATACCGTGATAATTCATTCATTAAGCCATGTCATGCTTAGATCCACATGCTTAGGTTTATTTTGAAGATTGATGCGTGCTATTCAATGTTTTCATGTGATGTCATGCTGAATGTTATTTAAGTTTGCATATGATCTATGAATATTGATCAAAGAAAATTGATTGATGATAAAGAACCACGTACTGCCACAGTGATACATAGGAATCAGTGGGTGTTCTTTTTACATGTGATTAGTTCACAGGGTTGCAATACCTTGAAATTTTGTACTAAATGAAATGACATGATAAATGAAATCCAATTTATTTCTAGAATTAATTGGCAAGTTCAAATTCACTCAAAAACCTCTCAAGGGAGTAAAATTCAAGAAAAGGGAATAAAATGAAATGACGTGAACACCTCAAATGGTTTAGGCATCCAAAATTGATTTTATTTGCTCAATTAAGAGTTTATTTACTTGGTGTGACTTAAGGGAATTTAGATTAGGAAAGAAAATGGGAAAAGACTTAGTCAATTAAAAGTTATGAATTTTTATTAAATTTATGTAAACCCAAAAGTGTGTGCCAAGGGACCAAAATCTTGGCCAAATGAGAGATATAAATTTATTTTAAATTTATTTCGTAATACCCTAAATCCTCTGTACTCAATTAAATAAAATTTATCATTTATTTAGTGAAATTTGGGTGCAAAATGAAACCGAGCTCATTTCGAGGCTAAATTTAGCAGGTTTTTTAAACTCTCATTTAGTGCCCCTTAGGGACCCAAAACAACTTGAAATGAAGTAAGATGACATGAACTAACTAAGGGGACAACATATCAAAAAATTAGAACAATTGGTCAATGTTAAGGTTTTCATTTGCCAAATACTCTCAGGGGGTCCAAATTAGAAAGAATTGTCATTCAAGGTACTTTAGTGGATTGAAATAACCTAAAATGAAACGGGATAACATGAACTAACAAAATGAATGACATATCCAAAAATTAGAACAATTGGTCAAGGTTAAGGTTTCCATATGCCAAACGCCCTTCAAGGGGTCCAAATTAGAAAGAATTGTCATTTAGGGTACTTCGGGGGATCAAAATGACCTGAAACGAAACGAAATGACATGAACTAACAAAATGAATGACATCCAAAAATCAGAACAATTGGCCAAGATTTGGATTTTCATTTGCTTAGAAACCTCATTGAGTCTTAAATAAGGAAAGTTTTTGAGGGAAACTCACCTTAGGCCAAACCATACCTTAAAATGTGCATTAGGTTCATGTGATTCCAAAAATATAGTTTATAAATCATATTTCCATGTAAACAAGAAGATATTAATTTTTATTTGATTTTTGTGAACCCATGAAATCATGACCACCTCTAACATATGCAAGTCATATAGGTAGAACACCATGATCATGTGCACCCTATACTACCCTAAGCTCCATGGGATGTGTCCATTATTTGAAACCATAAAGAATGATCCCATGTACCATGTAAATTATCAGGTATGCCCACACCTATAGAAACCAGGAAGAATGATTCCATGTGCCAAGATAATTGATCATGTATACTAAGGTTACATATAAAATGTCTCATAAGTGTGCGTGTGGGCACACATGTGACAAACCCAAGATAGAAGTTTAATGAGAGTGGCTGATTTAAAGAGATATAAAAAGATTCCTTCATCTAGAAAAAAAATTAGAAAATAAAAACTTGCTTCATGCTCAATGTAGAGCCAAAAAGGGAGAGAATCCAAAGGAAATAAAAAACATTCCAAAGCTTTGTTTTTGTGTGCTTATATTAGAAACTTATTTGATTTTATGAATCATAACACATTAGAATGTTTCCCTACTAATAGAGGACTACCAAGAGAGATTAGAATGTATTCTAAACCTTTAATTGTGTTCAAACCTATAAAAGAAACAAATAAGGTTCAAAGATTTTGCTCACACTTGAATTGGAAACCTTAATGGTCCCACTTGCCAACCATGAGCACACTTTCCTTTCTCACCCAAACCATCCCATTATGAGTTTGGAAACATGCCCAAATGTGGTGAGCTGCCCTAGATTCACCCCTTGTGCTCATGAACACCTATAAATACCCCCTCTTGCTCACATTCATCTCATCCCAAAGCAAAGAGTTGACACTTCCCTCTTTGCTTGTTCTTGCCCCCTTGTTGTGTAACACCCCAATTTTCGACTGGACCTCCGTTCACGTGTTACCTCATGTGTGGATCGTCGCTCGATGAAAATTAAGATGCTACTTAAAAATTTCGTTCCGTCAAAATCTTTTTCTTCAAAATCAAGTCCATAATCTTTTGTTCACAAATTAATGAATATAACAATGTTCTGAGCAAGATTGGAATTACCATAATTTCTTTTTCGAATAAACCATAGGCAATGCAGCGGAATACTTTTTAAAAACTATTCATTTAAAACAAACCATTAAGCGAATAAAATTGTTTAAAGATAAAACAGACAGGGTCAAACCAAAGTAAACACGTTAAAACAATCTAATATAAAATACATAAAATATAACTTCCAAATCACTTATCCCTGACGACCTCCCCATGAGGTGTCCAATCTGGGTGCAAGTCTTCTGACGTAAAACACCATATTCTAAGTCCACATGTACCTGAAAAATAGAATGGGAGTGAGCTTGAAAGCTTAGTGGATCGATCCTACACATCACATGCATTATATAGACCCAATACAAAACATTACAAACACTTTCAAACATTAGGCGTTTCAAACATTCATTTGTTTTAGTCAAAATCTAAGACCGGAAGAGGGTTGAGATGCCTCTCGGTATTTCCTGTTATCCAATCTAATCTCAGACAGTTCCAGTAACCGTCTAAAGTCAATCGTGTCATCAATATCATAACCTTAGAGAGTGTACTTATCGCGACATCGTACCATCTCCCAAAGACTTCGAGCTGTCACGGTCACCTCTAGGTGGGAATACCTATGATCCACCTTGTGGCTCGATGATCTCGAATAGTGAGATATAGGAGATGCCACCTCGATCCGCTTCAGGCTCGTCAATCGTACCGGTACGTGGATTCTTAATAAACCATCGTCTTATCTTAGTTTTACACACAATATCATTCATACCAATCATCATGTATATCGTGAACACAAATCAGAGAATACATGCTATTCACATAAATAAATGATGAAATTTACATGATTTCCTAGTAATGCATGCTATAAATAAACAGAGCACAATTTAAATCAATCATCACATTATCACTCAAGCAAGTCAAACAGTTCAATCAACTTATAACAAATTCTAATAATCTTAAAACTATTCAACCAAATGTTTTGAATTTTAAATCCATATAATACAAGTGAGCAAAAAAGTCAAGCCCACCTAGTTTCACCGATTTTTCGGGCGACCTTGCTTTCCTTCGAAATCCCGTACTATACCATGTGTAAATCTGAAATTAGACATTTAATAGAATTACCCTTAAATTCAAATGATTTCTAATGATTTAAACTTTAAAATTTGAAAAATTTATTTATATTAACCTTAATCTAATTACGAACAAAATAAGACTTCTAATTTTCAAAGCTTTAGTCTTTTGCATTTTATTTAAAATAAACTTCATACTATTTAACATCCAAGGTTTAAATCTAACAATTCGATTTCCTTCTTTGACTAACATTTCTCCGTTATTGATCAATTAAGATCATTATCGACGTTTTATCCAAACAACCCACCTCGAGTTGTTTAACTATATGCAACCCATCAAACCATTCATTCAACGTCCCACCAAATCAAATATATGAAAATCAAAATAAAACATAATCTTACTTACCTTCCTTGTTTTATCAGCCAGCCAAATCAAGAATTTGAGTTCACAACTCTATGATGCTCCTGTTATCTTCCGTAGGAAATCTGTAACTCAACCCAACCAAGTAATGCTTCAATTCAACAATATTCCACTCAATTACGGATCAAGAAGGAAAATCAACCCAACAAGTTGAACATAACCAACTGAACCACGACTCCACGCAGCAATTAAGCTCTTTCTTCTCTGTTTGTAATTCACGACCAGTCCCAAGGAGATTCAAGGTCAAATACAACCAGTCAAGCACTATTCTTCATCCCCTCCTCACGACCAGCACCACTCAAGTCAAACCCCCCTGCATCACAACTTTGCTCCTTGTTCTTCTTTCCAAAACCAGAAATGTAGTACTTTTAGTACTCCCCTGTTCTTCACACCACATTACACACATCACAGCAATAACTCAGCAACACACTTGCAGCTGGGGCTTCTGTGCCTGGTTGCTGCAGCAGCAGTTGAGTTTCCTTTTTTTTCCCTCTGTTTTCACTTCAAGGCAGCTGCAACTTGATCCTCATCTTCCTGTGCAACAACGCCCCACAACCATTCCTCCTTTCTTTGTCTTCCTCTTCTCGTTTCTAGCAGTAGCTACAACAGCAGTGGCATCACTTCCCTCTCCTTCATTCTTCACGGTTGATTTGCAACCGACTAGCAAATGAATTCTACTCCAACTTATGGTTTTTGTCATACCTTTCAGTCTTCCCAAACGAACCAACAACCCGTTGTTCTCCTCTGTTTGTTCTTTATTCTTTGTTCTTCCACACCAGAAATTATGTCTTCTTCTTCGTTTGGTCCAAACCAAAACCAACTCCCCAAATCGGCGGTTTTTCTTTCCAATTCATTCTTGTTTTTTTCATCCATTCCTTTATTCCTCTGTTCTTGTCCAGCTCCTCCCTATTTGGCTACAATGGCAGCAACAACATGTTCTTCTTTTCTTTCTTCCACGGACCAGCTTCATCTTCCCCGTCTTCACCTTCATTCTGCAGCAGCGACGACGACAGCACCAGCCACACCACGAGCAGCGATCATCAACACAAATAGGGCATCGCTGCTTCCCTCTGTTTCACGTTTTCTTTGTTTCTTCCATTCGACTTCATCAGTTGCACACGACTTCTTCTTCCTTCTATAGCAGCGTCCTCTTCCCAGCTAGCAGCAACCACCGAACAGTTGCCATTACATAAAACAGAGTTTGTTCTACTTTCTTTTCTTTCCTTTGTGCGGCACATCAACCTCTAGAATTCTCCTGATTCATTGCTTCAACTAACACAGTCTGCTTCTTTCCTAATCCAACGCACCACCACAGTTCCTGTAACACCCCAACCCCACGTTCATTGATTTGAGAGTTTGACATAACCACCGTTCCTTTTGACGGTGGACTTAACCAATTGGCAGGTCGGGCCGGTGTTACTTTACAAGCGACACACACTTGACTTTCTATTTTTCAATACCACTTGCCT
>JAJIYU010012757.1:0-14345 GCA_030144865.1 Tinospora cordifolia
TAGTAAATCTTTGAACCGCTCCCAAGCTTCATAGAGAGACTCGAAGTCTAGTTGCTTGAAAGAGTTGATCTCACCCCGTAACTGATGGACTTTGGCGGGTGTGAAGTATTTCTGCAGAAATTTCTGCCCCATATCTTCCCATGTAGTAATGCTACCAGGTAGAAGCATTTGTAACCAAGTTCTAGCTTTGTCCCTTAAAGAAAAAGGGAAAAGCTGCAGCCATAGTTGATCTTCAGTGACCCCGTTCATCTTTAATGTGTCACATATCTCCATGAAAGAATTCAGATGAGCCATAGGGTCTTTAGTTGCTGAACCCCCAAACTATTGTTGTTGCACCATTGTGATTAAGGATGGCTTCAGCTCAAAGTTGTTTGCATGGATTGGTGTCCTCGCAATCCCAGAGTAGTTGTTGTTCAAGACAAGTTTGAAGAAGTCCCGTAATGGTGCCTCCTCATTGTTACCAACACCCGAACTATCGCTTTCAGCCATGTTTGATACTCGTCCCTTGGATTCAATCTGAATTTGCCTTAGAGTTTTGGACAATTCAGGATCTTCCTCAACAAAGGATGCGCTACTCATGCAAGCCCTGAAACACCACAGCTCAACAAACGAATCAAGTAGCGAGCCAACAAGATAGAAATAAAGAAATAAAAATAATAAAAAAATAAAATGTTTTAATTAAAATCAAATCAAATTCAATTGGTTTAAACATAGTTACACCGTTCGCCGGCAACGGTGCCAAAAACCCTTTGAAGACCCTGCAAGTGTACGAGATCGCAATAGTAATAACCGGTGAGACCGGATATCGTCCTCAGGGAACGTATAAAAATCAACAATCTAAAAGTCCAATTTACTATCAATTTAAACTTTATTAAAGCAACGAATTTGATTGATTAAGAATTAGAATTAAACTCTTGAAAACAGTCAAATATAAAATTGAAAAGTAAATTATTGAAAACTCTATAGATTAAATTATCTAGGATAGTAAACTTTCTTGTGATCACCTTCAATTCCTATTTCAATTAATCACATTCCTTTGTTTTGTAGGTTCTAGCACTAGTCATCAATGCCTTCTCCCGAAGTACCTTAACACCTATTAGTTTAATCACTAATACCCTCTCCCAAGGCATATAGTAAATAGTCTAAAACGTGCAACCTCCTAGGCAATCAACAACCTCCCGGTCAATTGATTGATCTAAGTCTATAATTTGATTTTCAGATTATTAATCTTCTCTCCCGAGTTAGATTAACATTCTATAATCATTCCTTTTATGGCCAGTAAAAAGAAAGCATTAAGAATCTAAATTATAAAACAAAACCTCAGAAATAGATTAATCAAAATAAGAATATCAGGATTCTACAATCCAGATTTACATCCTAGACTTAAAATAAACGTAGCTTGACATGATTAAGAGTTCACACATCAAAGAATTTACATCATAAATAAACATACTCAAATCTTGGACCTTGATCTTCAATTCTTAATAAAACCTAGTCTTTCATGCCCTAATAGTCGTCATAGTGATTCTTCTTCGATCCTTCGTCTCTTGGACTCTAATTTCCCTTTTCTATTTATAGTCCCGCACTAAAAAACCTAAAAAATACGAAAATCTTGTTAGACAATCAAGTGACCGCGGTTAGTGACCGCGGTCCATGATTTTGATGTCAAAAACCCAGGAATTCTTACATTCTGTCCACTGCGATCTGTAGAGTTTCTGTGCAAACCACATTCTAGTGACCGCAGTCTCCAGTTTATGGACCGCGATCACCAGTGCAATATGTGTTGGTTTTGATCTTCTGTGGTTACTGCGGTCTTCAGTTCTTGGACCGCGGTCTACTGGTATTTACTTTTGATTCCATCACCTATTTGCCTCCTTCTGATGCATTTTTCTGTGTACTTCAACCTGTATCCTGCAATACATGCAATTCCTTTCCCATACATCATTTTCTTATAAAAGAATATTAAAACTATAGAAAACAAGGCTTAAAAGTTATTAAACACTGTAAATCCCTAACTACATGCAACTATTGTTAATAATGCAATTCTTTACTTCTATTTTCTCTTATTTTTCTATAAAATGCATCATTTTACCTATTCTAATGTTAGTTTGCTATGCAACTAATAGCGTAGAAAGACAAGAAGGTGACACAGTGACTTACAGGCATCCATAAACACACTTGCACTTAGAAAACATGTATAGAGCAAAAAGAAAACAATCATGATTAGTCTTGAATCCACAAATAAACAAGCAATAAGAAAAACATGGAGACATCATTAAAATTAAAATAGCAGGCTTAAAAGTTTAAGTTTAGTAGCAAAATAAAAGTAGAGATACATCCGTAGAAAATCAAATATAAATGTCAAGCATCTTCCTGAAAGAACTTGGCTTCTAAAAAGTGATCAAAATCTGTAGCTTGGCCAACAACGTCATCATGGTCATCACCATCATTGTTGTCATCATTAGCAGGGGGCTCTGAAGCTCCATGGTAGTTGTTGTCTATGTAGGGGGCCATGTAGGGAGGGGGAGGCATCGTTTGTGCCATCTCTGAATGGGCCACACTGAGCAATCGGGTGAGGTGTGCTATCCCATCGAAAACCATATGAAGCTATGAAGCTGGGGTCCTAGAGGTCTGGGCTGTAGCAAGCTCTGGTGGCGTAGATGTAGAAGGTGTAGTTGTTGCCCTCGTCCTCTTCACCAGTGTGGTGGTGAACATCCTAGTAGAGATGTGGTGCTTCATCTTGAAAGTCAGCTCGCACTTGGGCCAACTAACACCTACCCTTCTATATAGTTCTGTGATGAGTGTAGGATGAGGAAGCCTGGCATTGGTCTTGTCTATGTTCATCCTAATCGAGCTAGAGATGACTGAGCCAATGCTTATGGAAAGGCCCTTCATGATGCAATACACTAGGACGACTCTCTCCGTAGGCACCATGTTTATAGCCAAAGCAAGAAGAAGGTTAGAGCAAACAAAATAAAGCCATACTTGTACTACTGTAGCAAATGAGCTCTTGGCTAGACTGACAGGCTACCTATTGGTAAACTGCCATGAGGCACCATCTACACAGGGTGTCCGCACCACATCCTCATGATTGAACTTATCCAGTATGTACTTTGGGTAGTCAGCAAGTGTACTATGCGGTAGTCCATATAGATGATTATATCAATGCAGCATCAAATGGGACCCACGTGTCTCGTACCCAAACCTTTGTGACCTCATGACCATAGGCGTTGGCATAGAACTCATGTACAATGGATGTAGTGGGTACTGCAGGTACCTAGATCAACTGCTCCTAGTGTTTAACAACAACTGTGGCATCTATGCCCGACCGACACTCCTCGTAATGAAGCATAATGCCCCTCTTAGGGATAACATACCTAAAGCCCCTGATGTGCTTGTATTTAGCCTTGGTTTCTACTGATTTGAACTTAAGTTGATCCTCAGGAGCTGCTAGCAGTGGTGTGCATTTTGACTTGGAAGCCACATTCTTTGTTCTAGGGGCCTTGTAATCAATTTAGTAAACAAAATATAATAATCATGTGAGCATAGAGTGTGGACAACACTACAATATATATTAGAGAATTTAATGGAATAGTAACACCCCATACAGTTAGAATAAGCATATGAGAATAAATGAATGAAATTATCATGCCTAATGCATGGAAAATAAATTACAGAGGCTAATTTAGCATCAAAATGAGGATGCAATGCCAAGAAAATAAAAAATCACTAAAAATTAAAGATAAAAAACATCAAGAATGTGATGAACAACATAAAAAATTCAAATGATCACTCAAAATGCAACAAGTATGGAGTAAAAAATATAAATAAGCATAAACATGAAGTAAAACATAGGAAATAGCTAAATTAACTCACATTGTAATAGATGGATGCAAGCAAAACCAAAAAACTCGAGGGATGGGAAGTTCCACTCTAGAATCTGTGCATGAAATGAGCCGAAAAGGACGGTTCTTCTCTTATAAATCATGACATTACTATCGTAGTCATTGCACTACCGTGGTAATGCAAACATGCCAAATTGGGATTTTGTATGTGTGCACCATTATCGTGGTAGTCTACCACGATAATGGGCAGGTTATATTGTTGGTTATTGTGGTAACCTACCACGGTAACGTTGTTTACCGAGAGAATGTGGTTATAGTTATTGCTGTAGGCAGCTATGGTAACCATTTGCCAAGAAATTCTATGTTCTAGTTACCATGGTGGCCTACCGCGGTAACCATTTCGTTTCATGGTTAACCCTAGTTACCACAGTAGGCTACCATGCTCTTTAAGCTTAATATTACTTAAATACCCATAAAAATTTTTGAGATTACATCTTAAAATTTAGGTAATGGTAATATTATTTACCTTTCTTTGAGGGCTTCTCGCATTTGACTTTAATTATTCTCAAACAAAAGTGAAAGCTTCTATGTCATCTATGATTCTAAGCTTTATGTTACTTATTCTATTCCATGATGCTACTATAATGCTTTTATTGGAGAAATCCACTTTGTTCTTAAGACTTAGAGTTCCATGCCCCAAATTTGCTTGGGCCTTTCTTCATAGTTCCTCTCTTCAACAAGTTTTATAACGTTCCAATCAATTACAAGGGATGGATTTGATTCATATATACTTTCACAACATTCCTACTGCCCTGGAACTATCGAATGAATCCATGCAATTAATCCTTTTGATTCTCGTCTAAGGACTCACGTTTAATAGTACAATATCTCAAACTTCAAGTACAAGTGTCATTCTTCACTTATCAATATATCTACTAGGGCTGGCAATTTATGCATAGTGTTATAAACAAGTCTTGTGATAAATGAGTATTATACATATATTACAAACTTAAACCCAATTCATTTACTAATTGTGTCAAATTTGAAAGCCCAAACTTAACCTATTTATAAATCGTATCATAATTGTGTATCTATATATAATCTATTTAACATTTTGCAACCAATTTATTGAATTATTTTTTACAAAAAATTTTAATAAAAATACAACAAAAAATAATTTATTAAAAATAAAATAAAATAAAACATGTTTTTCAAAAAATAATAAAAATGTTATGTCTCCCACATTTTAATAAATATATTAATTTTAAATTAACTTATTTATAATTTATCTTTAGTCATGCTTGATCACGTTTAACCTGTTTTTGCCTAAACCCATTTATGCTAAATGAAATGTGACAACCCATATTTTTATACACAAAATTAATGAGTTCAATACATGCATTCTCATATATTTTTCTGAAATTTTTAATGAAAATACATGAATTTTCTCAATTCTCTTCAATTTTTGTCCATTTTATTGATTTAAATTAGAATAATTGAGAAAATAATTTTTGGTAAGTGAATACATTAATTATAGAGGAAATGTAATTTTTAAGAGGAAATATGATTTTTAGAATGATTATCAAATTTTCAGGGAGAAAATATGAATTATTGGGTAATTATTTGATTTTTGGGTAAAATATTCCAAAATATTGATTTTTGAGTGAAATATGTAATATTTGAAAAAGAAAATGTATAAATATTGGAATTGGAGGTATACTTTGAAAAATTAAGGGGTAAATGAATAAATTAAATAATAGTAATAATAATAAAGGAATATATATATATATACACATACACCAAAAAGGGGGAGAAATGGAAATGTGGGAAAAACAAAAAAACCTGGGCAGCCCGAGTGCATGGACCTAGACTGTCTAAGCTTGTGCGGGTAGGCCGCACAAGGGCATAGGCCGAGTCTAGCTTTGGGCCGGCCCATGCACATGGTGGCCCACATGCCAGCCCAGCGCCCCAACCCCCTCTTTCTTCTTTTACTTTCCTTTGATTTTCCCTTTTTTTCCAGCAGCAGTAGCATGCGAACACTAGCAAAACCCATGGTTTTTTGAGTTCCGATTTTGGTCATCCAACAAGCCACCAACCTGACTCCTAACCACTGGCCATCTGAGCTCTATGAATGGCAACTCACGAGCCACATGAATGGCCACATGGCATGCTTTTTGTCATACAAGAATGTTCCAACATGCAACAAAACCAAGTCTTTTTAACAAATTTTCTATTTTAGTAAGCCCCTTCAATAGCTCGTGTTTTCTTCCTCCCATATCCATTTGCTCTAAAATTATGCTCCTTGGAAAGCTTTCACTACCTTCTACAATAATGTGCAAGCCATTGGTCAAATCCTCCAGCCATTAGAGACTAAAACGACTACGAAAGTGTGCTGGTTGACATAGTTATAGGCTGAAACTGTTGGAAAATAGTGTTCAACCAATCTTTAAGGGGGTTGGTTTCTAACTTATCTAAGGTCCATTTTTGTGGTAAAACCACTCGTTTTGTTCCTTGTCATGTATAATTCAATCTCCAATTGATAGAAAACAAAAATTGAGATCTTAAACATGGTTTGCAAGGTGCTAAAGTAGACTAGTCGTTAACTATTATAGCAGTTTCAGCAGAAAACTATTCTTGGAAGCATCTTTGAGGCAACATTTGAAGTAGCTAGGGACGTCCATTTGAGCTGAGACTTAGAGTGATTTAAACCTCACATTTGAGGCTATAAGGATGTATAAACCCAAAGCTTAAGCCCTTGTATTCGTGTTTTTATATGCATGCAAAGATACCTAGTTACATATGGAAATTGGTACTTAGAAAAATTTCAAAATTGTTGATGTGTGTCAAGTGTTGTATGGTGTGTTTGAGAATGATTGTTGCCATATTTGCTTTTTGTTTTGAATGGAACTTGAATTTTTAATGTTCTAGGATCTTAACCCTTATAAAACATGTAAGAAAGAGCCTCAGATCAATGGATAATAAGGGTAATTAGGCACTTGAAAATCATAGAAAACTTAAATATTGAAAAAACCTATTACATAACAGAGAATGTAGGGGACCAATTGATTAACCAAAAATCAGTATTTTCGACTGAAATTTGGTGGAGATGTCACTGGATATGTCAGAAACATGTGTACCAAATTTTGTTCCAATCTGACTTGGGTAAGAGGGTCAATTGATGCGCAACGTGACTGCCAGTCACATGCAAAATGAGAATTTATTGTTCCTTTTATTACACTTGAAAACCATATCAAATGAAGTTCGAAAATTATAAACTAAAATTCTGGGGAATATCTAAGGGGTGTAGATGAAATCAAGAAATTTTCACACAAATCCAATAGATTGATTGCAGAAAAATTGACAAATATGCTACGCAGAGATAAAACAAAGAGCTTGAAATTTGCCTAAGTATTGAAATTGGGGATTTTGACCTAATTGGCCCAATTTTGAGCTAATTGGCCCAATTTCGACCTAATTTGACCCAATTTGAACTAAATTGACCAAAGATGATCAAAACTCGATCATATTGACTAATTTTGATCGAGTTTGACCAATTGACCAGTTGACCAAATTTGACCAAATCGAATTTTGGTTAATCGAAACCGATTAGGGATAGTAGAATAAAGGTTAAGCCACATTTCTAAAGAGAAGTGAAATTAAATTTAAACAATGCAGATTCGAGTGTATACTGCGGGACTGGGCCGAGTGTCGGTGGGACATCCGTGCACGGGACATGAGGTAAGTAGTTTGATTTAGACGCTTACTTTAATATATATTCCTTGCATAAAACATGAGTAAAATGACATGGTTTAAATGATTTTATGTGATTGAGATATATCGAATTGGTTTTGAAATATGTAGATGTACACGGGTAATGAGACCATAGGCTTGAGGACCGAGCATAGGGTTAGGGTACAAAATGTGATTGAGATTGGACTCGAGTCCGAACGTGGGGTTAGGGCATATGGTCAATGTGCCTAGCTTCTGACCCGCTCGAGTCATGGCACTTGAGGATCGAGCTTAGGGTTAGCATATTCGAGAAATGTGCTTAGCTTATGACCTGCATGAGTGGCCGATACGCCTGACTTACACCCCACTCGAGCGATGACCATAGCATTGGGTTTATTGACTTAAGACCCTAGCCTAGATACAGTTTTAACTAACATGTATTTGAGACATTCTTCTATAACTATTGCATCATTTATAACTGCTTTTATACTATATCATGCATTCAAGTACTATATCATTTTATCGTTCATTCATACCAGCACTATTTGAAATTTGGGTTATGCGTAACATGCTAATCTTACTACTCACTGAGCCATGTTGACTTTTAGACTCACTACTCTACTATCATTTCAAGTTCCTTGGCGGCTAATATAGGGAAAGGCGTGGTGATAGCCTAGCCTCTTGATGATTCCTTTTTTCCTTTTCTTGGTCTTTTTGTTTGAGGTTGGTCATTTTTGTATATGTATATATGGTCAACTATGTATTTTTAAACAAGACAATATCTAATACAATGATCACTCCCAATAATGTTTGCTTACTTTCGTACTTGAATCATTAAATTATTCTAATATCATTTATTGTTGTGATCTGAAAGGCTTAACAATGATTGGGCGAACTCGACTCGATGAGTGGATTCCTTGGGTCACTATGCCAGTCAGACCGCCTTCTGCCTAGGGAAGGGGTCCTGACATGAAACATGTTAAATACATGATGTATTCAGGTCAAGTTATTATATTATGTCACAAATGGTCATTCCATAAATCTCTCCAATTAATAATGGTTGACTAATATCACCCTATACATTTTAGCATTTGACTAAAATAATTATTTGCTCTAATTACAATTAAAAGTCGATACGTATATCTTGAGAATATATTCAAAGATTTATATAAACTATCCAACTAACCATCTTTTTGTGGGTGGCATGTAGTTCTCATAGCCAACTTTATTTTTATGTCCTTCTATGACCGTCTTCAAAATTGACAAGTAAATCTAGGACTATTTGATAGTATTGACATGCGATAAAACACCCTACTTTCTTATCAACACAAGCTACTTCATTTTTTTAAAAAAAGAATGTCATTCATTAAATAATAAAACTTTATTTTTCACAAGCACATTTATCCAAATTCGAAATCCTGTCAAGTAGGATTTTACTGAATTTTTTTCTTGATCACACCATCAATCCCTCTATCATGGTTCATCATACAAATTTTCCTGCCTTCCTTCACTAATGCATAATTTCAACATCCCCATATTAATATGAACATAACATTAAGATCACACCATCAACTTTTGGTGCATTGGTGTATACAAATTTTGTACCTATGTTGACATGTTAACTGGAATTAAATTTGATTCACTTTTGATAATTTGATATGATTTTGAATTGTATCGGAGAACATTGACATAAATTGTTTGATGTTTATATGTTTAAATTATTACTTGGGTGAAAATTAAATAACACGTGTTAAAATAAAAGGAAATGATTAAAGGATAGAGAATCTTCCCAATTAACACTAAGGGGAAATGAATGATGTGTTTTCAAATGAGGATTTATACTTGTCAATTAAGTGATTAGGCGTCAAAATGGTGGGTTATGTGGCAAGTTGATGTCAACACATAAAGTGAACAAAGCGAGATGTCATCTCCCATCTTTGCAATAAAGAAAGAAATCTCTTATTCCCTCTCATTTCTCCTCCATTTCAAGCAAATTCCAAGAAGTTTTCTCCTCTCTTCACCCTTGCATTCCTGTGTAAACTAAAACTAGAAAGAGTAAGGAGAAAAGAGAACTAGATAAAGAGGAAAGAAAGAGAAAAAGGTTGATCACGAAATTTGTGACAACCCATGTTTTGTTACACAAAAAAATTTTGGGTTTGATATATGTATTTTCTGGAGTTTTAATGGAAATACGTGAATTATTCTCAATTTTTTCTAATTTTGAATTATTTATTGAAGAAAAACGAGAATAATGGGAAAAAAATATAAATTTGAGGAGAAAATACATGAAATTTTAAGAAAAATGTGATTTCTTGAGAGAAATGATTTTTAGTATCGATTATCAAATTTTTGGAATAATTATGAAATTTTAGAGAAATTTATGAAATTTTTGGGAGAAAAATGTAATTTTTGATGGATTATTCAATTTTTAGAGAAAATAATTGTATAAATAACGAAAATGATGTATAATTGGAGATTTTGATGAGAAATGGTGAATTAATGGTTTTTGATGATTTTAAAAAAATGCAAAAATTTAGATTTTACATGTGTTTCTATAGAAAAAAAGGGAAAAAGAATTGGAATAGAAAAAAAAAGAGAGAGAGAGAGACTTTCGGCCCATGCAGGCCGAGAAGCCCACCACACGGGCTGGACGCCCATGCGGGTCTGAGCCCTGGGCAGGGGCTACGCCCACCCATTTGGGCTGCACCGGATGGGCGCACGGGCTGAAGCCTGCGATTTTTCGGCCCACCCGCCCAAAAAAGCAGCCTGCCCCTTTTTATATTGGTGTTTTGTGTGACTTTTTTATGAATTTTTGCTTGATTTTCTGCATTTTCCAACTGAAAACTAAGGGAATCCCTAGTTTTGAGGTGGCCAATGGACAGTGCCAGCTGGGTATCACGCATGGATATTTGAGAGCCACGTGGGTGGCCATGTGCCACTTTATCTTGCCATGCAAGCACACCTTCATGCAACAAAAGCTCACTCTTGAACTAAAATCCAGATTTTCCAACACCTTCCTCCCATGTTCATGAGCTTGTATCTTCCTCGTTTCTCAACCATTTCCCTTGAATCTTAGCTTGTTTCGAAGCTCTTGTAACCCTCTTGAAGAACCTCCAAGCCCCTTGCCAAAGTATACAACCATCTGGGACGAAAACAGTCAAGAAGAGGTGTTGTTCAATCTTTGGAGCTTTGACTCCTAGATCATTTCAAGTCGTTTATAGAGATAAAATCCCTTATTTTCTTCTTTTCCATGGTACTTCAACCACCAATTGATAGAAAATGAAGAATGAAGCTTTACTGTTGCAGCAAGTGTGACAGAAACTATGTTGGAGCAACTTTACGGGGCTCACAACTGAACCATTCCAGGTTCATCCCTGACATAAGACCCTTTAATTCACCCCTTATTACATGTACTTCAATGTCCAAGTGGTGAAAACCAGATACTAGAACCTTAAATACGTTTTGTAAGCCACTAGTGTTGACTATTTGATTCACTGTGACGATAGTGCCAATAATAATCAATTTGGGACCAGATTTGAGGCTATGTTTGGAGCACCTAAAGGCATCCATTTGGACTAAAACTAGAGATGTTTTAAACCTCATAGTAGAGGCTACAGAGAGGTATAAAGATCTAACCTTAAGCCTATGTGGATATGATTTATTACACTTACAAATATGCCATATAAGTTAGAGTGCTAGGACTTAGGAAAATTTCTTGATTTCTTTTAAAATACAGCTGAAGAATTGATGAAATGTTGGCATGATTTTAGCATTACATGTTACTGATTCGAGATATTTTTGATGCATGAATTTCTTATGACCCACATGTTTGCAATAGGCACAAGAAATGGCCCATGGATTTGTGGTTTAATGGGGAATTGTACACGAGTAAGAAGATAGAAATTATGAACCTAGAAAAATTCATGTGACTGGATAGAAAAGTAAGAGGCTAGTTGACTGACCAAATGTGGGTAGAATGGGCTGAAAATGAGTGGAGAGGTCTCTGGATATGTTGGGATAGTGTGTACAAAGTTTCATTCAAATCTGAATTCAGTAGGAGGGTCAATTGAGGTACCATTTAACTGTCTGTCACAAGGTCCACGGGATTTTCATAGTCTCTGTTATTACACCTTAAAACCCTAGTAAATGGTGTCTAAAAATCATGAAATAAAATTTCGTGAAATTTTAGGCAGTTTAGATGAAATATAGAAAGTTTTGCATAAATTTGAGTTATAGATTGATCACAAAAAAATCGGCAAGTACGCTGCGTAAGGGAGCAAAGAACCCAAAATTTGGCTAAGTGTTGGAATTTGGAGATTTTGACCCAATTGACCTATTTTGACCCAACTTGGGCACAAATTAACCAAGAGTGACTAGGTTGACCACATTGACCATAGTTGACCAGGTTTGACCAATTGACTGAAACGTTTTGGGTCAGTCGAGACTGATTAGGGACGGTGAGATTAGTAGATTAAGCCACCGTATGGATAGAACTAAGTTAAGTTTTGATTGATGCAGATTCGAGAGAGTACTGTGGGACTGGGCCAGTTGTCGACAGGATATCAGTGTGCAGAAACTGAGGTGAGTAGTTTGATTTAGGTGTTTTCTGTGACTTTTATTCCTTGCATAAAACTTGTACGAAACGACATGGTTTAAATGGTTTCACGAGTTTTAGATACATCTAATTGATTTTGAGATAAGTAGATGTACACTGGTAGTGTGACCATAGGCTCGAGGGCCGAGTGTCGGAGTCAAGGTACTTGATATGATTATGATAGACTCGAGGTCCAAGCGCTAGGGGTTAGGGCATATGATCAGTACTCCTAGTCGCCGAACCCGCTCGAGTCATGGCACTAGAGGACCGAGCACGGGGTTAGGGTATTCGCGAAATACGCCTAGCTTACGACTCGCTCGAGTGGCCAGTACGCCTGACTCAGGACTCGCTCGAGCGATGACCATATGCTAGGTTTGTTGAGTTAACCTAGCCCGGATATGTTTTTAACTGGCATGGATTTTAGATGTTTTTCGAAACTGTTGCACTGTTTATAATTGTTTTCATATTATGTCATGCTTTCAAATGCCATATCATCTTTATTGTTCATGCATACATGCATTGTTTTGGAGTATTGGTTATGGATGACATGATGATCTTTCTACTCACTGAGCCACGTTGATTTTAGGCTCACTAATCTATCATTATTTCAAGTTCTGCAGTGGTTGACAAATGGAAAGGCATAGTGATTGCCTGATTCCCTAACGATTCTGTCCTTGTTCTTTTTGGTCTTTTGATTAGAGATCGGTAATTTTGTACATGTGTAAAGGGTCAAATTTTGTATTTTGGACAAGACAGATATATAATGAAATGCATATGCTTTGTATGTTGCTTACTTTTGCTTTTAAGTATTCCAGTTATTTTGATATCGTTTATCGTATGAGATTTGGAAAGAGCTTAACAGTGGTCAGGCGAACTCAACGTGGTAAGAGGGTTCATCGGGCCACTATGCCATTTGGGCTGCCCTTGGCTTAAAGAAAGGGTCTCGACAAAATTTAGCGATGAAGATCTCTCTCTCTTGATCTCACAAATTCACTATTGGTTTTTTCCCAATTTCAGCTATGTCAATCCACATTCAAATACCTTCAATTTGAATGGTGGAGATTTTCCAACACTATGTATACTAAAAGATATAGCTTCATATTTGAAACCGTGCTGATTTAATTATAGAATCAAGTCATTGTAAATAAAAGTGTGAAGCTGAAAAACCAACTATTAGACCTTGCTAAAACTTGATCGAGTACCTTGAGACCCCTTAATCTATATTCTGGATGGTGAAGACATAAATATGTGGTTTTTAGTGTGAGATATAATTTATAGAGGGTGACTATGCAACCAACAACACTGTGGAATGATAAATTAAGATACTTGTCATTTAAGTGTGATATTTTTGTTTCTAACCATTGATTTTCCATAAAATTAAAATTTGTGAATCATGTATGACGGATTAATGCATTGACCATTCAAGTTTATATGTTAAAATGGAAAGTGAAAATGAATCATCAGCATTCACAAAATATTTTATTGATCAAAATTGAAGGATAAATGATATGAAATGATATTTGATGATTGTTTAGGTTATTTGATAAATCAATTAATGTTAAATGTTAGATTTGACGATGGTTAACATTCTTAATTATTATGGTTTTGTAACACCCCAAAATTTAAATCATTTAATTAATCATAAATTCACCTTGGTCAAGCTTGAAGTCAACCATAATCGACCAAAACCAAACCGAATCAAACTCGGTCACCTCAACCATACAAATGAGTGAACCAAGAAACTATGAAAAAATTAATGGGAGATCCAAATGGTCAAATTAAACAATGAGCTTCATGTTTAAATGCTCAAAATGTCAATCAAAATCTAAGAAAAATGAAAACAAAAAATTGGAGAAACATTTCAAATCATCCATACTGATTAGTGGACCAAGAAACTTCAAAAAATTATTTTGGGGCAAATGAGGTTGAATTTGGAGATAAGCTTTATGTTGAAATGCTCAAAATGTTGAGAGGAATCAATGAAAAATGTAACAAAAAAATTGAAAGAAAAAAGTGGGTTAGGGTCACTACTGCAATTGTGATCACCCTAGGTCTTATAATGTATACACGTCAACATGAATTTTTAAAATTTCAAGATAAATATAAAAATGAGTGGAAACTTGTTTTTAATTATCAATATATGATATTTGATCAAGATAAAATTTATTAGAACATTC
>JAJIYU010012758.1:0-14333 GCA_030144865.1 Tinospora cordifolia
CGACCCTCAGTTTTAGTACAATTGATTTCATGTGTTTGACTACATGTTTTCAACACTAACAAACAAATTCGACAATATTTTCAGTCAATTTATATGTGTGTGTATATATATATGCATTATTGCAAAATTATATGAAAACAACGAGAAAAATAAAATAAAAGAAGAAAAGAAATAAGGAGCAAAAAAAGGGGGAAAGTGAAAGAAAAAAAGGAGGGGAGGGGGGGGGCGCATTAGTGCACTGGCCCACGCACCCCTTTTTTCTCCTTTCCCCTCCTTCTCCCTTCCTCTTTGATTAAAAAACCAACACAACCCTTGGTTTTGACAGTCGGCATGGCCACTAGTTGGACCGTGTGTGCTTGACCGGTAAGACACCTTGCATGGCCACCCAAGGGACATGGATGACAGATAACGAAGGTTTTGGCCATACAAGGGTGCCCCAAAACATGTAACAAAACCCTCCATTTGTAAACTTTGCCACTTCACCCCGTCCACTTCATCATTTTCATTCTCCTTTGTCCCAAATCTAGAAAAGTTTGGCTTGGAGAGCTTTTACATACCTCTCCAAGATCCCACCTTCCCTTAGTCCAATCTTATAGACATATGAGAGAAAAATGATTACCATGGTGAGGCACTCAACATAGTTAAAATTTGGGAATAGTTGAAAAAGTGCATAATATAAGTTTTGAAGGAGCATTTCCATAGCCACTTGAGTTTTGAAGGAGGATTTCCATAGCCATTTGGTGACATTCCCTTGAGGTAAAAGCACTCATCCCCATCTTTGATATGTAGATTTGAAGTTTCAAGTGTTAGAAGGTAGAAACTAAGCTTGTATTGTGATTACAAGGTGCCAAAGTGGGTTAGTTGCATTGGAACATCAAGAAACTTGCTTGGAGGGCAACTTTGGGGCTTAATTTGGAGTACTTGGAGAGCCTCATTCAAGCTCCATTTTGGGGTGTGTAATCTTCATATTAAAAGGTACAAGAAGGTATAAGTTTCTTTCTATAATCTTCTATTGTTGTGGTTTGGCATGCATGCTAAGTTCCCTTGTTACTTAGGTGTTCCGGTAGCTATGTGTTTGATGAAATGTACGACAAAGATTTTTGGTCATTTATCCTTACTAATTTGAATGTATTTTCAAAAGGCACATTGTTGTGATCTAAAGACATGCAAAAGCTATGGAAAATGACTTTTAAATTAGAGATTAAATAAGGGAAAAACATGCTTGAAATTCATGAAAATACATGAACTTCGAAATACTTATTACACTACTAAAACTTTAGGGAATCAATTAACTGACCAAATCACACTATTCTGCATTGAAATTTGGTGGATGCCTTGTTGGACACCCCAAAAATGAGTAAATCTTGCCAAAAAATAATATATGTAGGTCAATTGATTCAAAATGTGATTGCCTGTCACATGAAATTCCAAATTAGTAAAGGAATGGTAATCCACTTAGAACTATACTAAATAAAATTATAAAAACTTAAACTATAATGTTTTGGTAATTAGTTAAGAAGTTTAGTTTAAATCTAGAAAGTTTTACCACAATCCGATGCGGTTTGATCGCGAAAAAATTATAAAATTTATCAATTAATAGGGATTATGTAAATTGAAATTTGACTAAGTATAAAAAAAAATTAGAGTCTTTGATCAAATTGACCCTTATGTTGACCAAATTTAACTAGAATTGATCATGTTGACCAATCCTGACTAGTTTGACCAATTTGGATTAAGCTTGATTAGTTGACCAAGTTTGACCAAATTTGAGTCAACCAAGTCAATCCAAGTTGATTGAGACCGGCTAGGGATTGTAAAGCTTAAATTGAGCTACATTTCACAAAAAAATAGAATTTGGATTTCAATAACGTAAATCTGGGCATAGATTGCAAGATTATGCTGAGTGTCGATGAGACACCGATATGCAAAACCCAAGGTAAGTAGCTTAATTCATATATTGTTTAAAGTTGTATTTCTAAAACATTGATAAATTGACATGTGTTGAATGGTTTCATCTAAATTGAGTTAAAATAATCAATTTTGGTATATATATATATATATATATGTGTGTGTGTGTGTGTGTGTGTACACTGATAATGAGACTGTAGGCTTGATGTCAAAGGGCAAGGCTAAGGAAAATGATGTGATTGAAATTAGACTCGAAATCCGAGTGTGGTGTTAAAACATGTGATCAATGCGCCTAGCTTCTGACCTTCTCGAGTGATGACACTCGAGGACCGAGTATGAGATTAGGGTATTCAAGAAATATGCCTTAACTCATGATCCACTTGAGTAATGACCATAGGGTTGAGTTTGATGATTTGAAACCCTTGTCCAAATATCGTTCTCAAGTAGCATGTATTTAAAATTGTTCTTGTTTTAATTGTTGTGTTGTTTACAATTACTTTCCTCCACATGCCATGTTTTCATGTACTACTTCATTATTATTGTGCATGAAAAGATGCATGATTTTTAGGATGTTTGTTATAAGTAATACACTGGACATACTACTCACTTGCTGAGCCTACTGTTGAATTGAGACTCACTACTCTACTACTAACATTTTAGGTTCACCGAAAGTTGACAAAAGGAAAGACGTTTTAATGTCTAGTTTTCTTGGTGGTTCCCTTTCCTCTTCTTAATTTTGTTATAAGTTGGTCACTTATGTGTATCTAATTGATGGTCAAACTGTATTTTAAAATAAGACAATATGTAATGTATAAGAGAAAACCTCTACTATGTATGAAAGGGTTGTATTTGCTCCTAGCTTAATACTAATCTGTTGTTTGCTCTCTCACTTCACTTGATAAATGATTATAATTACTCTGATGTCATTAGAGATTCTAGTTAGAGAGGCTTAATAGTGATTAAGCGAACTTGATTTAATGAGTGAGTTCTTTAATTCATTGTGCCAGTTGGATTGCCCTTGAGCGTAAGAAAGGGGCTCTAATAAAAACAAATCTAAATAAACTTGACATAAGCAATTAAAGATAGTTAAATAATTAGATTATTAATTGAATTCTCTTAAGCTAATTTAGTCTTGACATAGAAAACACAAACTATCATATTTTAAAATTTTCAGCATGTTTAATCCTAAATCTTATAGTAATGAACTGAAGTTCAATATTTATGCCTATTATATTACATAGAAAAAATTGTGACCAATCTTTTCTCTACCTTCTTATTTTTTTTCCTTCTTTCTGCACCTTATATCTTTTCTTAATTACTTGTTATTATGATGATTAACTAGGAATAGAAGCTTAAAAGATCGGTTAGATGGAATTTTAGTAGATGGATTAAAGATGTGATTTTCTACATAGTTTATATATATATATATATACACCAGATTGTGCACCACCACTGTCTTCTTCATCAATGGCAATATTAAAATAATATATGCATACATATTAGATTGAATAGGAAATGTTATACAATATGTGTATGACGCACGCGTGATACGTATATACAAATATATGTGTGTGCTTGTAAATAAAATATATACCAATTTATGATATAGATTATATTATACCAATCATAGCTGTGTGTGCCCATTTTGATATTGATGATCACAAAACTAGTGATGTTACAGAAAGTCTGATTCAACAGATGCACATCCTTTGTTATAGACATACATGGATAACTCACATCACAGCGATATCAATTAGATTGCTGATAACTTCTGTCATAATGCAATATATGTTATGGACATATGCAATGCCAATGCACAGTACTAGTTATGGAAATTTGATATAGATACCATATACATTTATAATGATATACGTATTTTGTATACGTCATATAATGCTAGTACACGTCCTTATAAGGGAACTATTGTTTTATACCATTGCTGTGGTATAAAAATAACAAAAAGAACAGCACATTGTTTTATAGCACTAGTCAAATCTATTAAAATATATGGAACTAGACATAAAACTCTTAGAAATGTGATAAAACAAACTTAAAAAGAGTATTTTATATATTTTAGGCTAAAAATATTTTGGAGAACTGAGGAACGGTATGTGGGAGGCGAGGAAGGAACCACGAAATAGCTACAGGTGTAGGTGATATCTTTCTATTTCTTGTATTATTTTTTAATTAAAATGATCAATGTGGTTAGATGTTTATTATATTGAAATGAATATATGTATGTATATAAGAATTATAGATCAATGTGGCTCAGAAATTTGAATGTCATGCTACATTCCTATATATTTATTCAATTGATATATTAATTATGATAATCAAATTCTTGATTTTAATGTCTTATAATTTGCATATGTGCATTAGAGAAGTTTACTCTAATTTTATCGTAACATCCATTAATAAAAGACAATTAAAATGTTAGCTATGTAATGACACATCATATCCATATTTAATCGTTGTGGGTATTATCCCTAGAGAAGTAAGCTCAGCATGGTATAGCCATATTTTATTACCATGTAAAAAATCTTTAATTGAGATAGCTGGATCTAAGTGCCATATATCGGTATTGTCCCATCCCCATGTGTGGCCTCAACATTGGGTTTACTCATAGGCCAACCCTTCTTTTAGAAGTGTCCTCAATTGTTGATGTTGTTATGGAAAGATTCCTTTGAAGGTTGATATTCGCTCTAGGAGGTGTTATTGAACTACATCTTAAGCTAATGAGGAAACATATCAAGTATAGTCCTTTTGGTTTTGGTGTCAACCATAATTAAACAACTATTTTAAACACATAATGTTTAAAAGTATTTTTATATCATTATTTTAATTATTATAATGCTTGAAATGTGTTTGAGATAACCACTAAGCTACTTTAAGCTCACCCCTTCCATTCTAATTTTTTAGGTGATTATTGATCATTGTAGATTCAACCAACCCTTTTTATGGTGCTATCAGGAGTAGCCTTGCTAATGAGATTACTTACAGACCATGTTTAGAGCTAGTCTTTAGGCCATACGTTTCGTTTATTGTTTACCTCTTTAATTTAGTTTTTATGTATTAGCTATTGGGCTTGACTTTATCAACTAATGTATTTGAAACCTTTTGTGGTCGTTTAATTAATTTGGATTCTCTTTTAATTAAAAGTATTCATTGTTGTTGAATCTTCTTGATGATCTTCTATAGAGAAGGTGTGATTTAATGATGCAACATATTTTTCTTTTGGTTGACCCTATGTAGGGGATCTAATGTACTTTTATCTCCATTATTTAGTACCCAAGGGCATTTTGATAATTTTTTATTGGTGTGGGTGGATGACAGGAGGTCAAGGTGTTACAAAGGTGGTATTAGATCTCAATTAGTAGATAAATTGAGCAAGTGTCTAAGACGTAGACCATAAGTTATAGGTTCAATGGAGGAGCCTTTTGACAAAGTTATTAGGTTCTTAAGTTAGGAGAAGACCTTAGGAACGGTTTTTTTTTTTTTTGTTACTTAGGATGACATAATAGATCATGAATAAAAACCTCTAGGACATATGATACAAACTAAAATGTGATAAAAGAACGAAACACTTGTTTGGCTAGGATGCAAGATCGAAAGGATCATATATCTTTAGTTTTTATGTGGTATAGGACATGTAGGAATTCAGGGGTATATAGGAATCCATGACTTAGAGATTGGCGGGCCATAGTTGGTGAATGACCGATGACTTTGAAAGATTTGGCTACCCTATGCTTAGTTGGTATGAGATAGTTGTGTTAGTGGAGTTTGGGAGGCATTAGTCATTAGGACATTTGTGAAATTGTTTCGACGTAGTGAAATCCTTGATCTTGCATTGTCGAGCAAGAGTGGTAAGAGACAATTGAACTCAGAGGAAGCTTGAGAGTTTTCCTTAGCTTGATTGATGTTGATTGATTATGTTGTATGTTTGATATGTTTATTATGATTACTACCTATTGAAAATGCATGATTTATTAATTTAAACCCAAAACTTGTACCTAACAACATCAAACGACTTAGAAATTCCTCACTAAAAACTTAGAAGAATGAACTTTGGTCACTTGAACAATTGATGCAATGCGTCACCTCTTGATGATCATCTTTTGGGATAAAAATTTTGATATTGCCCTCATTCATCATTTAAAACATTATGATTAATTAATACAACATTAGATATGAGCTCTGATGGGCCTACGTCAACCTCTGGTTAATGTGTAACTTAGAAATGTTAAAAGGGGTGAACCCAAAGTGCCCAATGGATTGATCCAAATATTTGAAGCATTATTTCAACTAAATAAACACACATGCCACACACTTTCAAATGTTAGGTGTTATTAAACAATAGGTTGTTTTAACTTGTCGTTAGGATCAAAGGATTCCTCCTCGGTGTCCCTTTGTGGTCTGGGATATCATTTGGAGGTAACATTCTAAGGTTGGTTACCTATTCAGGACCCTATCTAGGGAGTGAGGACTTTTGTGGCTCTTAATCGATCTAGTTATTATCATTGTTGTGGTAACATATCAAATCACAAGAATCAAATAAATGATAGAAGCCGAGTTTGGGTTAGGGACACCCACAAGGACACCTAATGGCTTGTCATCGCCCTGGTATATGGTTAAGATCTTTATTAGTATTTTCTTAATGAATTTCATACCACAATATAATCTATATGCATTAACTTTCAAAATAAATTCTGTAGCATTTCAACTATTCAATTCCATGTGATTGATAACAACCAAAATGTATATTTCATAATATTTATCATGGTCTCATCCAAGTCATTAAATCTTGTCACCAACACACACGTGTATAATTTATTAAAATTAAAATAATAATCTAAAATTTGAAAGTCATCTCCACTTGTTAAGTCGTCTGACCATCTTGAGATCTGAATTGCTCTTATATCTATCTGAGATGTTGACCTAAGTCAGATTAATAGTTATCTTTTTAATAACTTTATTTTTCATTACAAAATGTGTTTGTTATGTTTGTTATTTATTTTTCACTTTTTATTTTCGTATTACACTGTTGTTCTTTTTAATGCTTTCACAGTTTTATTTTCAATGTATTGTACACTGTTGTCCTGATCTATTTGTAGACTTATCCAAAAATAATATTTTTTTTTTCATTTATAAACTGTATCAAGATGAATTAATTGCCCATTTTACTATTAAATTAGATCGTGAGATTTTAGTTCAAAGATATGAGACATATATTGCATGATTATCAAATTAATTTTTATTAATGATGTATAAAATCCTTATTTCATGTAGGTTTATATTCTTGATAGAGGCATTTTATTTTCTTTATATTTTAATTTAATTTTCAGCAAGCTTAAATTCCTGTCTTTCTCTTTTTAAATATTTTATTTTCTATTGTTGTATAAATTATATTATTTTCATCAATTTTACTATTTGTACAACTTACTAGTTTATTTCTCTACGATATATACTCATAGCCCATGAGTATTAATGATTTTCACGTATTTACATGATTTCCTATTAAATAAATTGCTTATTTTTATTTTCTTTTAATTTGACTATTTTTCTGAATTTTCTTTTAACTTAATTTATTTTATCTTATTTATTATGTGCTATTCTCTCTTATGTATACAATAATTGTATATCTTGACAAAGGCATAATTAATTAATTATTTTATTTTAATATCTGATTTTTGACTTTATTTCTAGTCTCTGAATTTTTCTGAAAATGTCTTCAAATAATTTTTATATTATTTTCTCTACTATTTTCTCTTTATTACTTTATAATTTCAATATATACATATATATCTACACACATGAGCGCGCGCACACACACACACATACACATATATCTCTCTCTTTCATAATTTTCCAAATTTATTATTTCTATTTATTTTTAACCAAATTTCCAGAAATCTAATTTTCTGGAATTCTTCTCTCTATTAATAATTTAATAAATATATTTTATACTATTTTCACTCTATTTTACCAATTAGGTCATTTTTGATAAAATAATTTTGAAAATTTATTTTTATCAGTTTTCAATATGTTTTAACCTTCCTAATTAATTTGGGTGATTTTCTCTGTTTATTTTACCTATTTACTCTTTTTATAATCAAATATACTATATTTTTTCATTAAAAATCATATGCTAATGAAATTCTAATTTATTATTATTTTTTCTGTTTTTAATAAAAAATTTTAGCAAGATGATTTTCTCAGATATCATATATTTTAGATCATGCCACTCATTTTTCATTTTGTATTTTATTTTCTTTGATATCATTATTACGCCTATATGTTATGCTTTTTCTTTTAATATTAATGATTATAATTTTTTAATCCTATTCATATATGCACTAAATCATACAAAAAGAAAAACATAATTTGCTAATGGGTTTTTATATGAAAAAATTCATTCAAATGCATGTTTTTACATTTAATAATCATTATAACAAACTTTTATACATATAATTGATCTAACTCTATTACATGACATTCTAATGATTGTAAATTGTTCTAGAACATAAAATTTAAGTTTATCTCCAAGTTTCATGCAGTAGAACTTAATGAGATTAGGTTTCTAATATCCATAACCCATGTTCATATATAATAAGATGAAAAAAAAGATTAATCAAAATAAGAAAGTGTAATGTTGAAACGTTATACCCTAGCACTTTAGTTTCTTGTTATTCAATTCTCCATCGACAAATCTCCTAATATGTGAATTTTTCTCTTATTCTCTTGAATGAGGTGATGGAAAGATGCAAGGGTGGAGAAGCTCCTTCAATGGTTGGCCGACCGAAACGTTCTGGGGAAGAGAATAGAAAGAAAGGAATGGAAGTTGGGATTTGTGATTGAATCTTACTTTTTTTTTTTCCTTATTTTCATTGGTTCCTTTGATGTGAGACGTCTTCTTTTCTCATGGAGTTACTTTGGGCATGGAATGTGAGGGATTTTTGGAGAAGACAGCCAAGAGAGAAAGGAAATCAAGATGACTGAGTTTTGGGGAAGTGGAAAGAGAATGAGTGATTTTTGGAATGTGACATTTGGTAAGTATCTTAGTTATTTCCATCTTCCTATTCCGTTTGAAATTCAAATTCAAATTTTGACAATAGGTGGCACCACTATAGGTGTATTCCACACTCCCATGTTGATTATTAATTTGCTCCCAGGCCCACACAACATATACTTGTTAGAATACAGTCAATTTAGTTATCAGGTCCACTGCTTATACTTTAAAGTCTCATCTTGGCCTTTGATTTACAATTATTTTATTTTAATGATTTTTTTTAACATTTGATGCAAATTTAGGTTGAAATTTACATAAAAAAATATTTAGTAGATTTTATTTATTTATTTTCCAATATTTTGTGGGATACTTGACACTATGTCCTATATGTCCATATGGACCCATTCCTTAATTTACATGCACTTTTATTAATTTAATTCTTGTTATTTTTATAATATTTTTTAAATATTTTATTTTGTTTTATTTCATATAAATTATTTTCAGATTACTTTTCTATTAGTATATAGGTGTCTAGTCTCGGATGAAATGACTATTTTGCCCTCGAGTAGCAAAATTACTTTTTTAGCCTCAGTTGATCAAAATAGTTTTTTATTCTTAAAAATAATTCATTCTTTCACACAGTAAAGCTCTACATTTAACTTTTTATGTGGATTAACCAATTTATCCCTAGATGGCAAAATTACTATTTTATCTTTGGAGTTGATTGTTTACTATCTTGTGAAACTTCATAGAAAACTTCATTGTAAGATTTTTGTGCTCTGAAAGTCTAAAATTTCTATCTTTGATTACTTTATTTGTCATTACATGTGTTATACACTTTAATGAGCTTATTTATGACTTATATATATACATATATATCTTAAATTTAAAATTTTTTTAGGGTATTCTAACTGAGAACCTAGAGATGAGTTTAAAGTCATGATGACACAAATGATGAAAAATAGATAAATACAAATAATATGGATATGAAAGGCAATTATGATAGTGACGACAACAATAAAAAGAATTTCTATTTGGGCATAGCAAGAATAGCTATTATCACATGTTAAAATAGCATTTTATACCCTATCTTTAGAAAATAATTATATATGCATGCTAAAATGCCTTTAAATGAATAATGAGTTATAATTCTCCATTTATATTGAGATTTTTTCCTTGATGATGCTTGATTGAATTCTTGGATATTAAAATGACTTTTAGCTTGTAGATAATGGCTAGAACAAGTAGGAATGCAGTGAGGGTAGAGAACATTGATGAGTTTAGTCAACGAGATCAAAGGGCACTTATGGTAGCTACAACAACTCTAGTGGGAGTAGTCTTATTGCCATAAATAATGGCAAAGATCACCAAGTAGGTGGTTAAGCAGGTCATGAGGACTCAATTTTAGGCATGAATCCTGCCTCCGGCTTTGCCATAGCTTGAACCTTAGGCTTAGCAAGCTCCATTACTGAATGGTACAGTAGTATTAGAGCAACTTATTCCTAATGATAGAGAGCATGGAATTTGTTAAGTGAGTTTTAGAAATTGTATTTGAGTATTTTTTATGGTAAGCCATATCATATGGTAATGAATTTGTAGTTCTTGGAGATGAACAAGCATATCAATGCTTAGGGGACAATTGGTCCAAGGAGACAATTGTTAATAATGCATCAATTCATAGGACCCACCTATCATTAGTGGGAAATGATCATGAATGACCTAGACATGGGCATATTGTAACACCTTGCCTACCATGTCCAGGCCCACATCATTCGATTGTGTTTTTCTCCATTTTTGGCCTGCATGGAAAGCAGGCCTCGTAGTACATTATTCACTTCCCTTTTCTGTTCAAGGACATTCTAAATATTTAGAAACCCATGCCATAATTCAAAAAAATAATATTTAGAAATATTTAAATAAAATAATTAATCATTAACTTGTTTCATTTTCATGAATAATAATAATATCAACACCATGATATAAAGAAAGATTCAATATCATTAATCAATTCAAAATTTAAAGGGTGCAGTGCCTTTTGTTTGTTACAACGGAATAAATCTCAAATAACTTCAAAACTTAAGTAAAAATAACTTGGGCCAACATACCCTGAAATTTAATAGAAATTCTAAGAAAGATATCTAAGAAAAATTCTAATAGCCTTTAAATATCAATTTCTTAAAAGATAAAAAGGAAGGATGAGCTTACGCGCCTAGTGAATCATTCTAAAAATTTAACTTATTATTTCAAAACAAATATAATATGCATAACAAACACTTAAAGAGATTACCTGACTCAAAAAATAGTTTGTTACAGTTGACATTAAGGATCAAAGGAAAATATGACCCAATATTCCAAACCTTAGGGAGAGATCAACTACTGAAACTTAAACCCATCACTTTTTGTGTGGGGTCAATTTCAAACCCTTCTTTTACATCCAAAACTTTTTATTGGAACACTCATAATGAAAATTCACCATCATGTCGGTACGTGGTTAAAATCTTTGTTTAATCTTTCATTTAGTATATAAAAGTAACATCCATGTGAATAAACTAAACTTAAACAACATTAAACATACGAGCATGGTAACATGGCATATATCAACACGAATCATGCATCATTAATAATAAAATCCTAAGCATGCATCTCTACTCATGGCATGTATAATCATGGCATGCATCATCATGGCAAATCTCTTTACAAAACATAAACACCCATGCACATCATATCTGAATCAAAATAATAAGTCAAAAGCTTAGAAATTACTTTCACCTCAAATAGTTTTTCTCCTCTTAAAGCCTCTATTGAATCTCGTCTAGATTTTCCCAATTGCTAGCATAGAAACTTGTGCAGCACTTCGATACTACTTCTCCAACTGCTATTTAGAACAACTACAAAAAGGAGGGATGTCAAGAGGGAGACAAAGAGAGCAAAAAAAAGAACTTGTTCAGTTCTTGCTGGGGTGAAGAGAATGGTACTTATGTTTGGATTTATATAGAGTTCTAATAGGCATGAATTGGTAAGTTTAGAGTGTCTTTATTATAGAAACCTTTCTAAAACTCTTTTCCTTCCCATTTTTATTTGTTTCCTATGCATAATAATTAATAAGTAAAAGTTTTAGAAGTTGATAATACATTTTTTTGGCTTGATTTCATTTTAGGAACCTTTCTAATTCGTTATTTTACTTGTTTTCCAGACACATCTATTAGTAAGTTATTTTAGAAGTTGCTAATATATTCTTTTGAGTTAATTTTATTTTAAAAACCTTTCTAATTCTCTATTTTACTTGTATTCTAAGTACATATATTAGTAAGTAATTATTTCAGAAGTTGCTAATACATTCTTTTTAATTGATTTCATTATAAAAACATTTATAATTCACTATTTTTCTTGCGTGAAGAAAATGAGGGTTTTGGGAAATGCACATTTTTAGCAATGTCCTTAGTTATTTTTATTTCTTATTTTTTATTTTTGGCCATCTTTTCTCTTTGGATTAATTTTCATTTTACCTACTTTATTTTATACCTTGAAATAGACATAATTTTACATAAAAAATTCTACAAAATTCTCAATCAGTATCGTTTCTCATTTTGGCCACTTATAAGTTAAAATGTATAAAATCTTGTATCTCTAAAACATTGTAAAATTCTCAAGGATTAATTCTATTTTCTTTAATTAAATTTTGTACAAATTTTTAGGGTATTACGACCTACCCCCCTTAAAAGGAATGTCATCCTCGAAATTTGCACTAATCCATCGGAAGTAGTTCCATTACGCATTTTTAGCAAAAAGGTCTGGGTACTTCGCCATCATCCTGCTTTTCAGCTCCCAAGTAACTTCTTTTGAAAAGCTCCCAAGTAGCTTCTTTTACTACATGATGTTTCCAAAGAACTTTGACCAAGGTAATGTCCTTCATTCTCAAGTTCAACACCTTACAATCGAGGATCCTAATTACTTCTTCTTCATAAGGGGCATCGTCTTTGATGTTCACCTCCTACCAATGGATTATGTGAGAGGGATCGAGTTCACACTTCCTTAGCATTGACAGATGGAACACATTGTGTACAGAGGTCAGTAGGTTTAACTCATACGTGCATTCTCTGATTCTTCTAAATATCTAAAAAGGATCGATCAATCTAGGAGATGACTTTCCTTTATTTCCAAATTGTTTGATTCCTTTCTTAGAGCTAATTCTAAGAAATACCTTATCACCAACTTGAAACCCTAGGGGTCTTCTCCTTTTATTAACATAACCCTTTTGTTTACTTTGCACTATTGCCAATCTCTTTTGTATCTATTATACTTGATTATTCATTCCTTCCACCAGATCTGGCTTAGTAAGCACATGATCTTCAAGTTCAGCCCAACAGGTTTGTGATCTGTAGGGCCTCCTATAGAGAGCTTCATATGGTGCCATCTTTATACTTGTTTGATAACTATTGTTATAGGCAAACTTTGCCAAGTGTAGGTACTTACTCCAGGTGCCCTTGAAATTAAGGATGCAAGACCTCAACATGTCTTCTAATATCTAAATGACTCTCTCGGACTAACCATCGATTTGAGGATGGAAAGCAGTGCTCATGGAGAATTTGGTGCCCACTTCTTTTTTAAAGACTCTGCCCGAACTTTGATGTGAATCAAGAATCACTATCAGATACTATCGTCTTAGGCACACCATGAAGTCTTACTATCTCCTTCACATAAAATTCTCCCAACTTACTATCTCGGTCTGTGGATCTAATTGGCAGGAAATGAGCCAACTTAGTGAGGCATCTACAATCATCCATATAGTATCTTCTCCTTTCTGGTTCCAGGGTAATCCGCTAACAAAGTCCATGGCAATGTTATCCCACTTTCATTCAGGGATAGGGAGTGGTTGTAACATTTTAGAGGGCCTTCAGTGTTCTACCTTTACTTGCTGATAATTTAAGCACTTGGAGACATACTTAGCCACATATCTATTCATTCCTCATGACCAATAGGTCTTTCTGAGGTTTTGATATATCTTGTCACTACCAAGATGTATTGTATACTTGATCTAATGGGTTTCATCTAGTATGGTCTGCTTACTCTATCCATTCTGAGGCATGCAAACTCTATCTTCAAGTCTTAGGATATTCTCAGCATCTAACTTGAAATCAGTATGCTTACCCTATTCTACTTGTAACACCCCGTAACTTCGCGAGCGTGTCACGTGGCGAGCAAATAATTGGATAAATAAAATAAAATAACAAATTAAAAATAATTATGTATACCATAGAAGTATTAAAAATGAAGGAGGGAATTATATTGGTGACATATATATAATTTCATAAAATAAAGGATTAAAGAATTGGGTATTAATGCTATTATTAATAATGTTATAATAAAGGTTAGATAAATTAATTGAGTTATAGAAAAAAAAATGAAATGATGAAATGAT
>JAJIYU010012759.1:0-14328 GCA_030144865.1 Tinospora cordifolia
GCTTGAGGATGATGTTCAAATGAGAAGAAAACTAAGATGAGATGATGTGCCCTGCTAGATCTAGGGTTTGAATGAGAAATCAATTAGGTAGAGTCAAGTCCACCCTAACTTTTTGTTTGGGTCAAACCCTTAAGCTAACTTAATTTGGTGGGGCTACCATAAGTTTGACATGATCAGTTTGTGTTTGGATCAAACCCAAACCGAACCAATATAGGATGGATTAAAATTATTTATATTGGTAATCCCATTATAAAAATAAGAAGATGAGAGAAAAGTTAGGATAAGCCCACACTTTTACCCCATAGGAAGTGTAGGATAATACAAGTCCAACCAAAATATCAGTCTATGTCTTGCAAAACCAGCCTTGGCTTGTTTCTCTCTCTCTCTCTCTTTTATAATTTTTTAAATCTATGTTTGTAATAAAATAAAATAAGTCAACTATAAAAATATAAATAAAAAACTAAAATAAAATTAGAAGAAAGAGAAATATACGAGAAGAAAAAAAGAGAGAGCCTTCTTATTAATAGAATTCTCAAAAAATTTTTCAATATAGAAATGAATAATAAAAGCCCTATTTATATAGGTTTCTTTCTTAACCTTCAAATAATCTTTAATAATTGGGATTGATTTATTCTTTATTAAAAAAAAAAATCAATGACTCTAATAAATTTCTTTTTCTTTAAGTAATTAGTTAAATTATTAGTTGCATCGGTATTGTATCATCAGTTGTATCAGCATTGTATGTACATCTACTTTATTATTATTATATTTATAACAACATTTACTTAATTGATAAGATTAAATAGTTTTCAATTTTAATTCCAATATGCCCCTAAATACAACATTATTTCACTATTATCACACTCTTAACATCACTTATCGAATCCCACAACCTCATGAAACAAGTGCACATAAAACCAATAACTCAAAAGTGCGGCCGCGCTGCGACGAAGCTTTATCTCCATATATAACGGACATTAGGGTTCTTGAGGGGCCGTCCCTCCGTTGTAATACATCAAAAGTTCTGATCTCTTGGGAGTGGAGAAGATGGTAAACTCTTATCCATTTTGCATTCGCTCCTAAATTGTTTGTTTGATATGTTGAGGTTTAATTGATTTTCCATGGCAGCCGTCGCACAAGACGTTCAAAATCAAGAAGAAGCTGGCGAAAAAGATGAGGCAGAACAGGCCGATTCCTCACTGGATCCGCATGAGGACCGACAACACCATTAGGTATTCTTCATCATCATCATCTTCTTTTCTTAACCTTGTTTGTTTCCCTTTTTGATATGTCTTCTATTGTGTATGTATATCATCCGCCCTTGTTTTTCTTCAGAATTCTGACTCGTTTCGTCGATGTTTAGGTACAATGCGAAGCGCAGGCACTGGCGTCGTACCAAACTAGGCTTTTAAAAGTGGGCAAAAATGCAATTTACTTTTATGATTTTGTGGAATTAGTTTGCGGTTTTGATTGTTTCCTAAATATGGGCGCTAGCAATTCAATTTTACATTTGGTTTGCTGGGATACATTCGGTGCCCTTCACCGATTTATTTAGTAATACTGATTTTAGATTTAATCCAAAACTTCTGAAAGTAATTCTTTTTTGCTTTTTTGCCAGTTCCTTTTCTGATATCCATTTTGTGGCTTGTTAGAAAAATAAAAAAAAAAGGTTAAGTTCTATCTGCCTTCCTCTTGCCTTTGATTGTATTAGTTTTATGACTACTATGTATGGTAACATGATATAGATGCGGGGGTTTTGAATGAAAATAAGATTCTTAAGGGGTGAAACTAGACCAGAAACTTTTAGTTTTAGGTCTTAACCAGTTGAGGTTTTTAGTATCTATCTAATGTCAGAAAATTTTTAGTCATTAAAAAAAATCATAATGAGGGGGTGGAATAATTTTACTTCGTTAGGGTTGATTAGCTAACACATCTCCTCACAACTCTATTGTTAGGGTTGATGCAATTTATATGTTTTCCGTCTTTGGTAGGCTTTTAAAATATTCAGCCTACTAAGTTTATCTATCAAAACCAATTTCTTTGCAGTATGCATCATTCAAAAACTATTAGCTAACAACTCTCACCACAACTCTAGTGTTATGGTGGTGACATTAGGTACAAATTATCCTTGTTTGAGGTGCCTCATAAATAAAACAAACAAAAAGAAGAGAGAATAATTTCCTTTGACAAGCATAACAAGATAACATAAACATTAATGCTTTCCTTGTTTGGCATGTGTTTCTTTTCAGAAAGCCACTTGGCGGGCAATATCTAGCTATGGAGAGAGCATACTTTATGTAATATCCCTTCAAAGATGCTGCCATGTTGCAACTACAAATATTGCTAATCAAAAGATGTTATCTGTTGCAGTTGAGTTGCTTTGTTGGCCATTAAATAAATATGCTACGACAATTGATGAATCATTACTAAACATTTAGGACTTCGATTGTGAAGTGTGAGAAATTGGTGGGATTGCAAGATCAAATTATTTTAGTTGCACTTGTAGCAGTTAGATTGGCATTCCCCTTTAGAAGAATATTGAATCAAAATTTTCCATTTGCATTGCATTCCTAATAGGAATATGTTGTTTGAGGGTGAGAGTAGTTTTGTCAAACTCGGGTGAAAGACTTTAGTGAATCTATTAATGTGAAAACTCCGGGCTTGTGTGGGAACTTCATATATTTTCGAACCTGAATTTGTAATAAAGATTTAAGCTCCAATGTTGTTAATTTGGTTGTATCTTACTTTTAATAGGGGTAGAGATAATCTAAATACTTTCAAGAACTAAAATGTTTGTTGGCCTTATTATCTGTAAAGGTTTCAAGCAGAATGAACTCAACTTGAATCTATTTAGCATAGCCTTTCCCCAGCTATATGAGGTTGACAGTATATATTGGCTTCATCCACTTTGATCTATCAATGATTAGTTGATATTTATGTTATAGCTATTATTACTTTCTTTACTACCTCTGCACATGGTTTTAGGTTGTTTACCTCTATCATTATTGTGAATTGTGAATATGTTGTTGTTACTATTCGAAATATTAGAAGTGTAGAGGGAAAGATGAAATATTTTTCAAAATGTGTTCTTATAATATTAAAAATCAAGTTCATATTATAAGTGTCTCACTAGTTGTTCATAATTTTATTGGAAAGGAGTTTATTGTACACAATTTCTCGAATAACATTGATCTTGATTACATACTTTATGAGACTCTGAAATAGGAAATATTAATCAACATGGTTTAAGCAAATCAACGATGACAATGATTTGAAGTAATTGCACGATAAAATCTTTCATGACGTATGACATGGTACTAGATAATTAAATTTGTACATTTCTTTAGTAAATATGCCTATGAATTGTTTTAATTGTTATGTTCAACATGTAAGATTAAGATAATATATTTTTATTAAATTATATCTATATTAACGATATATTTTATTAATTTTTTTTTCTCAAAATATATTTGAGTTTTAATTACTACAATCAATATTTATATTCCTTTCGCATCATATAATGACTATTTAATATAAGTTGCTGGATGAATAATGATTAAATAGAAATAATAATTTGATTTATCTGCTAATATATTATGCAAATTATCCATAAGTTATATGCATAAAATATGCATTTGAATAATTACTGTTATAGAAGTTATTAGAAGAAAGTTTAATTTTTTAAACCAAACTAATTTATAAATCAAATATATAATTTATACCTTATATAAATCAAATTTTGTAAAATAAATGAAATAAAAAAATAGAATGGTTCAAATTTTAATTTTTAATTTTAAAATTTTAATTATAATAGAGATGAACAAATAAGACTATTTTATTTTTATATAGATGGGTAAAATTGGTAAATTTACTATAGAAACACTTATTTTAAATTGTAACAGACAATACAATAATTGTTGAAATCAATTTTATTAATTGTTATAACAAACATTGATACGATCACTTATTAAAGACTCACTTTTTCATAATCACTTTTATAAAAGTAGAATCTTAAACAAAGGCCAATATAATGCTCTTCTATAGCTATTTGATAAAATCAAATCAAATTATCAGACGACATTCATTTTTGTTGTAGCATGTTTTTGCTATTTATGCCTAAAATGCTATCAAACATGCCTAAATGAAAAAAAATTAAAATGAGTTTCATTCTTTTGATTAATAACTCATCCCAAACAATCCATCCCCTATGATTCTTAAGTTCATTCCCTATGGCTTGAGTGTGAGACATCCCCTTAGCTTGTAGGGCATTTAGAGAATACTTTTGAGGGCAAATGGTTAGTTGATGGGGTCCTGCATATAAGAAACATTTCAATAGCTTAGTCTTAGAGTTTGTTGCTGAGGTCAAGGACGTCGATGATTACTTGGACAAGGAAGCCCCTTTTGTTAAAGTAGGTTTTTGGCTTGTTAGTGCTACCTTAATCCTTCCGTGACGATAGCTTAGTATTATTTCCATTAGAAGATTTCTTCTTCTCAGTTGAGTTTGAGCTGTATTTAGTTAATCTTTCCACTACAGCTTGAGCGGCTCATAATCCTTGTCTCGTTGCCTTCGTAGTTCCATCTGAGCCTACAAGTTTTAAGCCATCCAAGAAGAACAACTTCTCCTTCTCAGTCATGTCCGAAGTATCTAGAGTCAAGGCCAACCATTGCTTTAATATATTCATGGACATGGAGCCTCTGTAGCTTGTACCTAACAAGGAACTCTATATCTCTTAGAAGAAACTAACGCTTGAGCTGTCTGTTGAGGGCTTCCCAAGTATCAATGTCAATCAATCCATTTTGAACGTTCCAATATCTTTTTTTGTTCCACCACAGCTTGGCTTTCTCGGTGAGGTACATTGTGGCAATTGAGACCTTATTCTACTCTGTCTCTAGTTTCATCACATTAAGATATTACTCATTATTGAAGAGGAAATTCTCTAGTTCTTTGGTGTTCAAGTTCCACCATAATGCTTTGGTTTAGACAACTTTACCTTTTGCATGACCTTTGGGCTCTATTGGACGACCTATCCCGACCAATCTCGTAAGGACATTTACCTGAGCAATTCACACCATCTAGTTGACCCCAAATCTCAGAATAATGTACTCACAAGATTGGTTGGGATAGGTGGTCCAAGAGAGCCTGACGTCATGCGAAAAGTGAAGTTGTCTAAACCGAAGCATTATGGTGGGACTTGAGCTCCAAAGAACTAGAGAATTTCCTCTTTGATATTGAGTAATATTTGAATGTGGTGAAACTAGAGACAAAGCTATGGTGGAGCTAGATATTGAGGTTTCCATTGTCACAATGACCCACATCGGGGTTGCCAAGCTATGGCGAAAAAAAAAAGATATCAGGACTTTCAGAATGGTTGATTGAGATTGATACTTGGGAAGCCTTCAAGAGGCAATTCAAGCATTAGGTTTTTTAGGAGATGTGGAGTTCCTAGCTAGTTAGAAGCTACAGATGTTTCAGACATGACTAAGAGAATGAAGTTGTTCTTCTTCTTAGATGGATTAAAGCTGTGGGCTCAGATGGAGTTATGAAGGCAACGATTTGAGGATTATGTGTCTGCTTGGGTTGCAGTAGAATGATTGACTGATTATAGCTCGAAACTCGAATAAAAAGAAAAAAAATGTTCTAATGCAAACAATGCTAAGCCATCGTTAGTGAAGGATGAGGGTAGCACTAACAAATTAAAGAACTACTTTAATAAAAGAGGCCTCCTCGTCGAAGTAATCATCTGCGTCCTCGACTTCAATGACAAACTCTTAGGCTAAGCCATTGGACCCCATCGAATAGTCGTTTGCTCGTCAAAGTGTTCTCTAAACGCCTTACAAGGTAAAGGGACGTTTTGTGTTCAAGCCATAGGGAATGAACTTGAAGAACTGTAGGTGAATAGCTTGAAACGACCGGTTTTAGGGAAGCAGAAGGGTGCCTCTAAAGGATTGATGTTAATTGAAGTGAAAATTAATAGAAAAGCTACTTGGGCTATGGTGGACATGGTAGCCACACACAAATTCATTGTTGAAGGTGAAGTCGAATGATTGGGTCTTAAATTAGAAGGAGAATCAAGAAAGATTAAAGTCGTTAACTTCGCTGTGAGACCTATCTATGGAGTTGCAAAGGCCGTACTCACGCAGGTGTGCAAGTGGTTGGGTGGGACAAATTGCGTGGCCATTCCCATGGATGATTTTAAGTTGATTTTGGGCATGGAGTTCTTACATGAAGCTAAGGTTGTATCAATGCTTTACCTTGAGACCTTGCGTATGCTAGGTGATGCTCCTTGCATGATCTTGACAACAATTGTGGAAGTGAATGACAAAAGAATTTTGGCCTTACAATTGGAAAATGGGCTCAAGAAAGGGGAGGAAACATATGTGGCTACTTTGGTGGGTGAGGATTGGAAAGAGGCTCCATAGTCAATTCTATAGGTCGTAGTCAAGTTGATAACACACTTTAAATATGTGTTGCTTGAAGAGCTTCCAAAAGAGCTTTCTCCATGGAAGCTTACTGACCACAAAATTAAGTTGAACATTTGGGGCAAGTTTGCCTGCTTGCCATTCGTATCAAATGACACCTCTAGAATTAGCAAAACTACAATAACCGTTGAGTGGATTCATTGATGCGGGGTTCATTTGTCCCTTGAAGACTTCTTATAGGGCATAGGTGTTAGTCCAAAAGAAACATGATGTGAGTTTTTGGATGTGTGTGGACTAACACCACACTACACAAGGTTATTGTTCAAAACAAATATCCTATTCCTTTAATTGTTGACTTGTTTGATTAGTTGAGTGCAACTCGTTACTTTACAAAGTTGGATTTGTGGTTTGGGTACCATTAAATTCGAATTGTTGAAGGAGATGAATTGAAGATAACTTGTAAAAGTCGCTATGGAGCGATCGAGTATTTGATGATGCCTATTGGAGTAAGTGATGCCCCAAAAATGAGATATTCTACGAGTACCTTGATTACCTGGATGACATCATAACCTATAGCCCCACTTTGGAGAAACATCTTTCTCATTTCAAGATTGTGTTTGAGTTATTGTGGAAGAATGGCCTTTATGTAAAGGAAGAGAAATGTTCTTTTGCATAGATGGAGATTGCTTTCTTGGGCTATTACATTGGTCATGTCAAACTGAAGATGGACATGACAAAGGTTCATGTCGTCAAGGAATGGAAGATCTCAACAAATGTGTCAGAGTTGCGCTCTTTTGTTAGCTTGGTGAACTACTACCATAAGTTCATCAAGGGCTATTTAGTGCGTGCAACGCCTAGACCAACTTGCTGAAGAAGGATAAACGTTGGGTTTGGATAGAAGAACGCCAAAGAGCATTCAATTATTTGAAACAAGCAGTGGTAGAAGATCTTGGTCTTGCTTTACTAGATTTGAGCAAGCCTTTTGAGGTGCACAAATACTTTAGATTTTGCACTTGGTGGAGCGCTAGTCCAAGAGGGATATCCTTTGGCATTTGAGAGTAAAATTTTTTTTGAGATAGAACATCGTTATATTGGTCAAGAGAAGGAATTGCTGGCAGTGGTTCATTATCTTTGAACATGGAGGCACTATTTCTTGGGTTCAAAGTTTGTGGTAAAGATAGACAATGCAAGTATATCACATTTCTTGACTCACAAGAAACTTATTGTGAAGCAATCGCGGTGGCAAGAGCTCCTTTAAGAATTTGAAAAGGTGCTGGAATATAAACTAGGGCAAACAATTGAAGTTGTTGACCCTTTAAGTAGACGATCAAAGCTTGCTGCTTTGTCAACTGAAGCTCAGAGGAGTATTATTAGGCTTCAGGCCACTTTTTATGATAGAATTTGAGAAGGCTTACAAGTAGATCCTTAGGCTCAAACTTTGTGGCTACTAGCACAAGAGGGTTGAACTCGATGATTTCATATCATAAGTGGGTAGCTTATCGCAAAGGGGGTGGTCTCTATGTATCCTGCATTGGAGGACTTTGCAAAGAGTTGATGCATGAATGTCATAACACTCAGTATGTAGGTCATCCAGGTAGGAAGCACACTTTGGCACTGTTGAAATGTGGGGTATTATTGGTTGAAGATGAGAGATGATGTGGATGAATATGTTAAGACTTGCTTGACTTGTCAACAAGACAGCGTAGAACGAGTAAGGTCGTTGGGGCTCTTAAAACCATTACTAGTTCCTCAACGTCTGTAGGAAAGTGTAACCATAGACTTTATTAGTGCTTTGCTAAAAGCGCGGGACTATGGTTCAATCATTGTTGTGGTGGATTAATTCTTGAAATATGCAACCGTTATTCTTGCTCCTAAATATTATTCTGTCGAAGAGACAACGTACCTTTTTCTACAACATGTGGTGAAACATTGGAGCATTCCTCAGACTATCATCAATGACAAAAATCTCAAGTTTACAGGGTAGTTTTGGACGGAGCTCTTCAAACTGTTGGGATCTCATATAAACTTCTCAAGTAGTTATTAGTGGGGCATGTTGGAAGACTGTCTTAGGCATTATGTCAGTTTCAATTAGAATTGGATGAATTTGTTGGATGTTGCTTAGTTTTGTTTCAACTTGCAGCGCAACTCATAGGCCTCGAAGATTTCTTTTGAGTTAGTGATGGGCCAATAACCTCTCATACCTCACGTAGTTGATATGAGCTATATGGAGAGCAGTCATTTAAATTTGCCAAGGAGTGGTAGAAGAGTAGTGAAATTGCTTGAGCTTACCTTGAGAAGGCCTCCAACAGAATGAAGTAGGTAGATTAGAGGAGAAGGCAACTTCTTTCCAAATGGGTGACCAAGTCCCTCTGAAACTTTAGCTAGATATCATGATATGTTTCAGGACAGTGAACAAGAAGTTCGTTTGCAAGTATGAGGGGTTTTTCGGAGTCATAGAAAGAGTTGACAAAATTGCATACCGACTCAAATTGCTTGTTTGGAAGCACTTCCATCTAATCTTCCATGGTAGCAACTTGAAGCTTATCTTTGCAGATAAAAAAAATTTAATTTGGGGCAAAATTTAAAGTCCTACAACAAATGTGAAGTGTAGACAAGATCATGAGGTGGAAGGGCCTTCACAAAAGCACTTTCAGTTTGAGTTAGTCAAGTGGAAGGGCATACTTGAAGATGAGGCTAGTTGGGAACCAACCAGCGCATTGGGGTAGCAAGAAGTAATGATCATTGAGTACCTCATTAGTTCATCAATGGGGGTGTCATTGTTTTAATTGGGGGAGTTTGTCATGTTTGTACATGCACAGTAGTATAAGTAGAGAGTCTGTTAAGTTTCATCTTAATCAGAGTTCATTTGCCCCTCGAGTAGGCCTAGTATGATTAGTCTCACATTTTGCTGTTTTCTTTTGAATTTAGCTGAAAAGCTTAATATCTACCTTGTAGGGTAGGTGGTAGTCGCATTGAATAGTGCATAGGTATTTTCTGCATTCGATTGTCTCGTTTTGTAAAGTTATCACAAGCGTCTCTTAGGTTATATACTATTGTTAATACATGGTCATTTAGCGTTACTTGCTCTCCTAGGGGTGTATGCGTGCTTTCTTTCGTATAACCTATACAAACGTACAGTTGCTATTAATATTAATACAAAAGTTTTTCTTATTACTTGTTACATGTACTTGTGTTTGTACTTATGCAAGCAAATAGAAGTAACAGCCACAAGTACAGACAATAAGTAATAAGAACTTTTATTAATATCAATAACAATTGTTTATCTGTCACTTGTCACAGGCTAGCAGGTCAGTTAAGGGACATCTGTGAGGTGTTCGACTAAGTCAGTTGATAGGTTCAGCTAATCCGGAAGCAAAGAAAATAATAGACACAAGTACAGACAACAAGTATAGACAACAATTAATAAGAATAACTTTTGTATTAATATCAATGAAAATTGTATATCTGTATTGATCACATGAAAGAAAACACGCACATGCCCATAGGGGAATATGTAATGATGGACACATACTAGCAATAGCACATAACTTAAGGGACGATTGTGATAGCTTTACAAGAAGGGATATTCGAATATAGGGACGCCTACGCACTACTCTTTCTATAAGGTAGATGTTAATCTTTTAAGCTAAATCTAAAAGGAAACATCAAAATGTGAGACCAATCATATTAGGCCTTCTCGAGGGCCAAACAACTTATGGTTATGATGAAACTTGACAGAATTTCTAGTTATGTTATGGTGCATGTCCAAACATGACTGTTACATTGAGTCAAATTAGTGTTTTTGGGTCGTCAAGGTGATTTCTAGGTTATTTGCCTTGTCTAGGTAATGTGTAGTTGGGGATATTAAAAACATTTATTCATTGTCCTTAAATATCTATAGTTTCTTAGAAAGTTTGTATACAAAATTGTATACATCTAGTTGTATCTAAAACATATGTTAAACATTTTATTAAATAATAAAGAACACTTCATATTAGTCAAGATAATATTAAAAAAAATGTCACTTCATGACATACTACACATTTTTCTGTGATTTGATAGAATTGAAAGCTTTCTCCTATATCAAATGAAAGAAAAATTGCTGGTTAGCTTGTTCGAAGTTATTGGAGGTCGTCAATAGGAAGAGTCTTCAACTTTTCAATGATCTTTCTCGGTTGGAGTGAATTGAAAGATAAATTATATACATCTGGTTGTATTCAATAACAAATGTTAACAATTATTAAATAATAAAGAACGTGTCATATTAATTAAAATAATATTCAAAAACGTTCACTTCATGCCATAATAACATTTTTAAGTAATTTGATATAATCATTTGCTTTCTCCTATATCAAATAAAAGAAAAATTGTTGGTTAGCTTGTTAGAAGCTATTGGAGGGTTGCCAACACTAAGAGATTTCAATTTTTCAATGATCTTTCTTGGTTGCAATGAATTGAAAGGTAAATTATATACATCTAGTTGTATTCTATAACAAATATTAAACATTGTATTAAATAATAAAGAACACTTCATATTAATTAAAATAATATTCAAGAAGGGTCACTTCATGCCATGATATACACATTTTAAGGTGATTTGATAAAATTGGAAGCTTTTTCTATGTCAAATAAATGAAAAATTGTAGGTTAGCTTGTTGGAAACTATTGGAAGGTTGCCAACTGTAAGATATTACGACTTTTCTATGACCTCCTTTTGGTTGCAGTGAATTGAAAGCTAAATGTAGGTAAAGATTCAAAGGTTTATTGTTGAAAGGAGGGAATTTGTTTTTAAAGCTTTTATTTGAAAAAAAAATAATAATAAGAGTTCCTAAAAATTTTAAATATTTGCATAACCTCCTGCTACTTGCTTAGCACTACGCCTGGGTGTTTTCTCCCTGAAATGCCTAGGTGCCTTGATAACATTGAAACAAATGTGAATTGATTGCATTTGTTGGTTTGGTTTTCCAGTTTTAAGTTCAAAAGGACATAATTTGAGGAGTGTCGAACCACATGAAACTTGAACAATGTAAGTTTATATTATCTTATTTAAACCCTAACCTTCACAACAGTATTGATTTCCTCTTTTATCTAGGGCACTACTTTATATTTCCTTCATCTTTTTCTTTCATCTCGTTCCTCTTCTTTACTCTAGTAGGTCTCATTGCACACTGTTCCTGCTCTAGACGAGTGTGTGTGTGTATATATATTTGATTTAGTTTGGTTTCTAGATTAGAAAACTGATGAAGGATTAGTTTTGTTTTTGACTTTGAAGTTGAACCTTCTCAACATGTGCTTGAACGGAAATTGAACTTCCACTTGTTGGGTACTTTGGCTCAAAGTTGCCTTTTGATTGTATGCTTGCTTCAATGAATGAGCTTGGAAAGGATCCTAAACTATTGTGACATTGGTTGTGGTGTAGGGCAAAGTTTCATGTAATTTTCTTGTCTATGTCTTCTAATTGAGTCATGGGGTTAAAGAGCTCCATCTTTTTAAAACGATGGAGGTTGCATTTTCATTTAGTCATGTTAGTATATGCTTTGTTTCATTGTATTGTTTGATGAGTCAAGGCAACATCTTTTCTTGTCCATCCAAGCGTGCACAGTGAGTCTCCTCCAAGCAATTTTTATAATGCTTTCACCCTTGTCAATTTCATTGTTGTTGGTATGAGACTCCAACAGTCAGGGTGATGCATTGTGTGGTGTTCTTATGCGAGTGTCCATTGGTCCCAATAGAAAAGCTTCTTTTTGTGACTTTCTATAGTCATAAAGGTAAGCATGGTACAATTAAGATCTTGGATCAATCTCTTGAACCTGCCATCAACTTTGGCAATGCCTTTAAAGGTTTAAACTACCATTCACTCTAGTATTTTAGCTTTTATTGCATCTTATTCAGTGGCTTCTGCATCATAATTTAGGTTTTCATTGCTTCACCATAAATATCGTTGGGGACTGAACAATACGATATTGGTTTCTATTCCTATCCATTGGTTTGGTATACTATCCTTTAAGTACTACTAATATGAGTTTTTATATCAATTGAGAAAATGATGACAAATGTTTTACTTTTTATGTTCGCATTGGGCTGCCTTGTTCAGTTGCTTGTTTCCCTATCTGGTTTTGTTGACCTTGATGAACGAATAACTGTCTTTAGTCCCTTGTTATCACCATAGCATCCTGCTAAATATTTTGTTAGGTTTATTTTATCCTAACGCAACACTTGTTTTGTTACTACTACTTCATCTTTGGTCCTTGGATTGAAAATTGCACAGCGGTGGCAATCTACCTTGGCCAGTCTAATTACACACTCGACTGGAAGAGAAAAAAAAAAAGGGCTACTAGGAAAATCTTTCGAATATATCATCTGTATCCCATTTTCACCTCTGGACATTTGGAGGAGAGTGCAATGTGCGTCAAGGAGCTTAATGGTGAATTGAATTATAATCACTCCAGTTAGTGTAATGGAATGCTTTCCTGAACTCCTATTAGTTTAGATGCTTTACGAAGTGAGTATTTAGCCGTTGTTTGGTGGGTGGGCAATCTTTGGTGTGGGAATGTAAATCCTCAAAATTTTTACATAGAAATTTTGAAGATTTTTATATTTGTCCAAGACTATTTAAAAAAAAAAAAAAAGAGTCATCTGTTGGTTGGAATGTCAAGCTTTGACATTGATTTCCTCTAAAGTTTTCATCGAGACGGTTTATGTTCATCTTACAAGTTTGAGGCAACTCAACCATCCTAACGGCCGATTTGATCAGGTTAACAATTAAATATGTATAATAAACAGAAATCATGTGAATAAAAAATTAGAACAAACTTTATATAATATTTTTTAAAATATTAAAATATTTTTAATAATATTTGTAATATGCTTTCTTTTTCTTTGTTTTCGCTAATTGTTTTTTTTATTTCTTTTAAATTAATCATGTGTTTTTATAAGTTTGTACAAACTCGTACAGAAGTCTAGCCGTTTTTTAAACCTTTGAACGGCTATAGGAGTGTAGTTTTACACAACCTATTTACATACAAGTATATATTTTACACATTTAAAATATTGCATGGTTATTACTTACAGTATTTTGCACTTGTACACTATGTAACAAATAAAATTTATGCCATATGGCTATGCATGTTATAACCACTGAAAAGGTATCTTACACGCTAAATTATTATGTAGATGCACTTCTTGTTTTTTTATTTGTGGTACGCCAATGAAGTGAGGTCAATTTAGGCTACCAATTCATCAATTAAAATAAAAAAAATTGGGGTCAATTCATATTCTAGTTTCAACTTATAAATCAATCAAATAATAGGCAAGCTGGGTTCTGGTTGGAATACTCATAGGTGTAATGGATTTGTCGTTTTATTCTAAAATAATTCAATTTTGGAGAAATTTTAAAATTTGAAGATATTTTGGAGAAATACAATTTTATAAAAGAATATATTAAGTATTGAGGAAATATGATTGTTGGGATAAAATATGAATTTTAAAGTAATTATTTAATTTTTATAATGGAATCATGAATTTTTAGAATTTTAATTAATTTTTAATAAAAATATTAATTTTTAGGTAAAACATATATAATTTTTGAGGAAAAAATGTAAAATATTAGAATTTGGGGTATCTTTAAAAATCTTGAAAAAAATGATGGGTGAAACAATAATTTACAAACAAAAAAAAAGAGAAAAAAAGGAAAAAAAAAAAAAGAAAAGAGGGGAAAAAAAAGAGGGAATTATAGAAAATGTTAGGTATTTTAATTTAATAACATAATTACATGTGTATTTTTAATTTAATTATGTGTATGTTATATATTGTTAATTATTATAAAAAATATAGGAAAACTTATATAAGTTTGCGAAATAACGTTTTCATTTCAGTTTTTCTCCCTTATTTTCATTTAGAGCTATAAAT
>JAJIYU010012760.1:0-14425 GCA_030144865.1 Tinospora cordifolia
TGACTTGGTTTCCAAACACTAAACCCACAACAACAAGTTCAAAAATGGATCTTCATCACTTTGATTCACTAACTATTGATAGATACACTTAGATGAGCTCAAATCTTAAAGAAAACTCAAAGAAAATCAAAGAACTCACCTTGAAGTCGCTCTCCCGTCGTCTCCTCCGAATCCCAAGCAATTTCAGTGCAAAATGAGGAAATCTGCACTTGAAAACTATATATAGCTCGCACACGGACCGCGGTCGTCGTCAGAAGGACCTCGGTCATCGGACAGATTTCTCTTCATGGACCTCGGTCTTCACTTTATGGACCTCGGTCATCCCTTTATGGACCGCGGTCGGCACTCTACGGACCACAGTCACCAATGTGACATAGCTTTCTCGATTTTGCACATTTCCACTAATGACCGCGATCGGCCTGTAAGGACCGCGGTCCACAGTGTGTTCTGCACTTTTTCTGGGTTTTTCACATCACGGACCGCGGTCGGCATCAGACGGACCGCGGTCGGCAGCAAGATGCCTTGTTTTTTCACGCTCTTTTTCGCACGTTTCTAGCTATCCGAATGTTCTAATAATTTTTATCTTGATTAAATATCATAAAATGATAATTAAAAACAAGTTTCCACTCATTTTTATATTTATTTTGAATTTTTAAAAACTCATGTTGACGTAGACACATTATAAGACCTAGGGTGATCACAACGTGGTACTACAATTAGAAACCTCAGAGCTTTATGACCTAGACATGTTATCACAGCGCCTAAAAGAGATACTGCAATACTACGATAATAGTCCCAAATACCATGGTAATGGGATGTGACACTGCAGTAGTGTGATTGAAAATAAAAAATGGAAGGTCTATAATATCACGATACCGAGTTATCCACATATATGTATGTGTGCAAGGAACCCTAATCGCACAATTCATCCCCATAGTCATTCTCTTCTGCTCGCAAAACAAACCCTAGCCATCTTCTACAACTCCCTCCTCTCCCTCACACATTCGAAGGCATTTTTTACTCATTCCCTTCCTTCCCTGATCGTTAAACAAACCAAACAAGAAGAACTACACTGATTCAAATGCTACAGTTACATTATAGAACTCGAAACCTGAACAGAACATATTTCAAGGTAAGATTCAACTCTCAAACATTTGTATGAGTTCTATATTATGTCCTATGACAAATAGAGTTGATTATAATCGTGTAACATGTTGTTCTACTCTCAGCAATGTAACAGAGTACTAAAACCAGTCATGAATGTCTTTTGGAGACAAACAGAGGAGGAACAATTAATGGAGAGGTACAAAATTTTTCTATTCGCTGAAATACTTACCTTTGAACCCTAAGTTTGATGTATTAAAGTCACAGGCATGAGGGAAATGAGAAATGCACGAACAGAATGCAATTCTCCAAAATATCACGTGACTACTACGGTGTAGAACACGGTAGCGCATTGTACACATGAAAACAACATCACACTACTGCAATAATGCTGAGAGTATCACAATAACACAATGATCATTTCGTCTTTCGAACCTTCCACGCATGAAATCTCAATCACCATGGTAACTTCTCTATATTGCGGTGATGATGGGTAATAGACACTATAGGACGATTATTTCGCACTCTTTTTCATACAACACACCCATTTGACTTGAAAATCATTAGATGATGAGTTCGAAATGTTAGAAATATAATAAATACTAAGACATGGTTTTTAATCCAAAAAGGGTTGAGCATATGTGACGATTGAAATAACAAAGCAAAGATTTAAGGAGTTGAACGAGGAACAGTGGAAATCACTGTACACTATCTCTAAGATTATTTTAGTCTTGAATGTAAAACATAACTATGTGTTTACTTTCATGAGATTAGAAGCATGCTAGGAATGACATATTACTTTTTGTATGTTTGTGTGTACCCGTGATACTATGATAGCATGCTACCTATTTTTGTCATTAAATACTATGCTAAGAATATGCCATCTACGCTATTTGTTAGATAACATAATCTATGTGACGTGTTACATGATAATTTATCAATATGTTTAATATATTCATGTATGGTGATGATGAAATAAATTGTGCATGCTAGTGGTCAATGAATAACAATAATTAAGATTTTAACCACGTACCGAGGCGATCATATAGATACTGTGGTAGTATTTTGGTATCATAGTGAGTATTATACCCACCCTAACTGTGTGTTTGTGCTACTGTAGTAGTAGTTGAGATGGGACCGAGGATCGAGTGAGACCTCATATCTAAAGTTATATCATTATGTCATGATGAGGAATTAGTCTTCTTGGCATTACATCCAAGAGTTCAGACATAGGGGAATACCAAGGAGATTCCTTTCGGTCTTAACATCAACATAAACAATTGAGAGGTTTTGAAACGCCTAATGATTTATAAGTGTTTGCATGTTTTATGTCCTTGAATTTAATAATGTTTGAGATGTGATGTACGTGATCTATTAGGCTCTTGAGCTCACCCCACTAATCTATTTTTCAGGTACTCACTGAAGACACTTGTGCTAACAAGTGAAGGAGACAATTTTGTAGTTCAAGTATATCTTTCAGTAGTTGAGGTATAAGATTAATAGTCCATTTACCATTTCAATTTGTAGAGCATGGGATCCACATTTGATTTATGTTTGGTTGATTTATCTATTGACTTCAGCTATGGAGCGAAGTATTGGTTTATTGATTCATTCAAACTCAAGCCATAGGGTCAAAGTCTTTTATTATGTATGAGTTTGATTCATATTACATCCAGTTGAGATACCATCCCTATGTTAAATCATGCATGATATTGGCGTCTATGTTTTTGTACTTTGATGTTTTATTAGGATGGTTATGAGAAAGAAAGAATAAATGTAATATCCCAATTCCTGAATATTGAAAACAATATTGACTACATGTTTAACTTGAATTATGTCTCAAGTTGAGAAACGAAAATGCCTTGTCAACAATGATTATGATAAGATTCAAGGATTGGGTGTTTCATTACCTGGCCTCTTGTTTCTATTCCTCAACTTTTGTTCAAAGTTGTAACACATCTGGTCCCACTACATAACGATATTGCCCCCTGTTAGACAAGTTTCCACGTGGAGGTTTTGTTCTTAGAAAGACGTTTTCCAACTATCCTCCAAAAGGCCTCGTCACTAGAGACCATCTCGGTATGCACTTATAGCCCAATCTCAACTCTGAGGTCCAGCTGATGTGGGATTATTACATCCACCCCTCCTTAGAAGCCATCTCATCCTTGAGATGCACACTTATTACACTCAGAGCCTGTTTTGATACCATTTTGTCACAACCTGGACCCACTGTGACGATTGTCCCCACCTTAGCGACCACTGACTGTTTGCAGGGTTTTCTTCTTGGCAAAACTCGAATCTGAGTCTCCCAAAAGTGTTCGACACAATTAGACACCCTCAAATGCACATTTAGCCTAGGATTCCCCATGGAGTTAGACCGATGTGGGATATTACAATCTTTGTAACAACCTAGGCACACCATGACATTATTGTCCCCACCTTAGCCACCACTGACTGGGTGCAAGGTTTCTTTCTCGACAAGACTCAAACCTGAGTCTCCCAAAAGTGCTCAACACAATTAGACACCCTCGAATGTTCATTTAGTCTAGGAATTCCCCTAGAGTTAGACCGATGTGGGATATTACAATCCACCCCCCTTAGGAGCAATCTCATCTTCAAGATTCACGCCTCCAGTACACACAGAGCGGCTCTGATACCATTTGTAACAACCTGGGCCTACCATGACAATATTTTCCCCACCTTAGCCACCATTGACTGGGTGCCAAGTTTTGTTATTGGCAAGACTCAAACCTAAGTCTCCCAAAAGTGCTCGGCACAATTAGACACCCTTGAATGCACATTTAGCCTCACTATACTTGACCATCCTATACTAGCCAAGCATAAGGAAACAAGTTCTTTCAAAGTTACCGATCATTCACCAAACATGGCTTGTCATTCTCCGAGTTCAAGATTCCTCCATATCCCCAAATTCCTATGTATCTCATACGACATAGAAACCAGAGATACAAGATCCTCTCAATCTCATGTCCTAAACAATTAAGTGTTTTGTTTTCACACATTTTCACTCTCGAACCTATATCCTAAATGTTTTATTCATGATCTATTGTGTTTCTCTCGCTAAGGTCTTTTTCCAAGACCTAGGGTCTTAATTTTTGTTTGAAAGGTTCAACCCTCAAACTAGTTTTTGCACCACTCCTAGTGTTACCTTTGTGTTTTAGTACTTCCCTTTGCCCTTAATTATCATCTCCTAGTTTTCATGTAGAAAATAAGTGTATTCTTCAACTCTGATTACTTGTATGAGCTAGTGGGACAACCTCTAGTTGGGCTGCGAGACCAAAGTCTACTTAGCAACTGGCCTTCTAAGACGGGATAACCATCTCCCTTTTAATGTTTAGCTTTACTCGAGGCAAGGCTTACCCACTTTTAGCTCAACTCGTGATCTTTATATCTAAACAAAACATTTGAAAACATATATTTCCTTTTTAAAATAACTTTCCAAAACAGTTTTTAATTTCAAGATAGGGGGTAGGGCATTCTAAATTGAATCGAAGTAAAGATCTTACCTTATTAGTCAACTCTCTCTGATTCTTACCCAATACATCTATTGACTGAGCTTTGAAACCACCTTTGTAACACCCCCACCTCCCATGGCTCGGGCCCATATCATCCAACGATAATTTCTATTTGAGTTGTGCCACCCAGGAGACAGGGTCATGTTACATTATCTTTTTTCCTTTTTTCTTTCCAAATCCTTGGGATTTTTCCTGATTATTACCTCATGTAATAATTCATGAAAAATAAACATTTTGAGACATTTAAATTAAACAACTTAATATCATTAATCAAATCCAAAATTCAAAGGGTACATAGCATTTGTGTTTATTACAGCGGAAATAAACTTTAAAATTCTAACAAAGTAAATTGGGCCAACGTGCCCTACAATTTAATAAACTCTCAAAAAGAATCTAAGGATCTTCCAAGAAGTCGTAACATATCAATTTCCTGAAAGATTAGAAGAAGAGGCAAACTTGAAGCCCAGTGGATCATGCTAAATATTAAAATCATTATTTCAACAAATATGACAAACATGTCAAACACTTTCGAAATATTAAGTGATTCAAACAGTTCATTGTTTTCAATTGTAATTAAGACTGAAAGAGGTTAAGTTCTGTATTCTGAATCTAGGGAGAGAAATCATTCCTGAAACTCACACCCTTCTCAAGGAAGTGGGATCACTCTTGAAAACCTAGTTCACTCTGGGGCCAATCCTTACACCCAATTCTAAATCAAAGGTCCAGCACGGTTGGAACACACATGAAGAAATCCTTCCTTGTGCCAATACATAGTCAAAATCTCAATTAATCTTTGATTAAGTATAAAAACATAACATTCATGTAAATAAACTAACCTTAAACAAAAAATTATACATATAAGCATGACAACATCATAACATCATAGATCATGCATCTTTATTCAAGTGAATCTAAGCATGCATATTCTACATGGCATATATAATAATTGATCATGCATGTTCAATGCATCACATATATGCAAGCCTTATTTAAATCAAAATAACAAAGTAAAAGTTGAAAATCATCTCCACTTTAAATAGCAAACTCCTTCTTGAACCTTCAATTGAATCTCATTCAAATCTCCCCAACTGCTAGTACGGAAATTTGTGCCACACTTCGTTACTACTACTCCAATTATTGTTTAGAACAACTATAGAAAAAGAGAGATGCCAAGAGGGAGGCAGAGAGAGCAAAAAGGAACTTTTCAGTTCTTGCTAGGGTGAAGAAAATGGGAGCCCAGTAGTATCATGGTACCGAATAGTTATCTTCATGGGTAAAAAAATGAGTTTGTTGGCTTGCCGTGGTACACAATTTGACTACCGCAGTAGTTGGGCAACAAGCATTTTTTTTCTTTTATTTCCATTAACCCCTAACTTTGCCCATAATATATATTAATTCTACGCCAAAATTTCCACAAATTTCTTTAGAATAGATTGTTCTTTTTTTATTTCATTTAATCAATTTTCGTACAAATTTTCAAAGTATTACAGAAGTTGTCATGGATTGGAAGCAATCCAAAATAGTTACGAAGATCAGAAGTTTCTTAGGCCTAGCTGGACACTATTGAAGATTCATTCAAGACTTCTCCAAGTTGGACGAACCCATGACCAAGCTAACTAGAAAGGGAGTCAAGTTCAATTGTGATGAAAAGTGTAAACAATCATTCAAAGAACTAAAAAAGTGATTGACTTCGGCCCCATCTTACTCACTCCTACCCATGGTGTTGAATATGTTTTGTATATGGATGCCTTACAGAATGGATTGGGCATTTTCCTAATGCAAGAAGGAAAGGTTGGTGCACAAGCCTCAAGACAACTTAAAATCCATTGACAAAATTACCCAACCCACAACTTAAAATTGGTCACCATTGTGTTTGTCCTAAAGATATCACAACCCACTTCATAAAAGTGTCATCACGACTGACACATAATACTATATATGTTATACCTATGTATATAACACTATGTTAGCCTCTTACACTCAAAACTACTCAATATCCATGCAAAAATTTTGACAGAGTCTTTCCTAAAACTTTGACTTATCCTAAAAGGAGCAGCCACACCTGATAAACAATATTATCAATCCACAAGTCTATAATAGATAATGTTACCCATGCTATCATCATTCATAACCCAAAATTCATAATCTATAATGTTCTGCACTCTTAACTAGCATAAACAAATCCAAATCCCCCTAGTAATATTACATAAATAGTAATAAATATAATTATACAAAAATACAACCCACAAAATAGTTAAAGCTACGCACACAATAGTAACCGAATAGTCAACTACTCTTCTTGTGTTGGCCTCTTCCCTTTCCTATTTGTTCCTGAAATGTTGAAGATAATAAATGAGAAACAATATGCCCAGTGAATAATATTTATCTATGGCATTTAGATGCATTTAAATAATCATGCAAAAAATCAAATTAGATAAAACATTTAAATTCATCCTGCATATTTAAGCCATACATACATGCATTCAACATAGTGATCATACTATTTTCAATGCATCATTTAATAAACACATGCACATCCACATCTTTCAGAAGTAGAGTCAGTCTCCTTTCTTGTTTGGCCTGGACAATAGTAGACTATAACTCTAATTATCACCAACTCCACAATCATTTCGAGGATTATCACATAGAGAAAGATTGATACTTCCCATGACTCAGTCTCACATGGATTATCACATAAGAAGTATTATTCCTCATGGCTTAGTCCATCGAAATGATATTATATTTTAGATCTACTCTTGCAAATCTAAAGCACGCTGCCATGTAAATACAATTTATGAATTTCAAATCAAATGCAACAAATGTCAATACAAGTAGCATGCTTACATTCAAATCATTTTCATATCTACAATGCCACCATATAAATAACCAAGATAAAGAAATACTCACCAAAATTATTGTCCAATCAATTTTTAATATTTACTTCAAAATCTTTATTCTCAATTCACCACAATTATCCTATCATAGAAACAGTTTAGATACACAAATCAAATTCAATTCATTTTTATAAATAATTCCTAGTGCATTTATTTTTCATATTTAATCACATATGTGCATTAAACCTCACATATTATTGCGCATCAGCTCGAATATTTTCAATAACCTTCTAAATAAATTTCCTGTTCATATACCATATTTTTATAGCAACAAATAAATTACATAGGCTATCCAAATATATTTTTACTAATTTTTCCTAGTTTTTATAAATAACCCAAATGGTTCATCATTCACCAAAAATCCATTTGATATCCAAAATTCACGAATTTGGTATTGATCGGTACATATTTTCATTCTCTACATTTCTATGGGTTTCAACCAAAGTTTTATTTGGGTTTAACATACTCAAAAGCTCATCCAAAGGTTATTTAACTTTAAATATTTATTTTAGTGTGTACAGGACAAACGAACAAAAACTAACCACATATCTAGAATCTACGTATCGCCAGGAGTGTATTGATATAATTTTTGTTGAGTTTTACTCATGGTGGGGGAATATCCGATTTTTGGGTACTACTATAAAATACCCCCTATAGTAAAAATCATACCCCTAGGATCATACTACGTAGCTTACTTAGCATTTTTGTAGCGAAAATTGGAAAAAATGGCTTACTTACCTGTCAAATATGTCGAAAAATTAGATTTTCCTATTTTTTTCTTTCTATTCTCATGTTCCTGCATTTTAGAGTCGAAAATTAAAAAAAGAAAATGAGAAGCTAAATTAATTGACCCACCTTCTATATATATATATACCCACTCACTTGCAACCCATCATTCATATATACGGATATTATACATTTTAGTTTTGATTTGGAACCCAACAAAATACACCCACTTCATATGTATATATATAATGTATTTCTTCATTTTTTTTATACAATAATTATTTTTCCCTACTCATCTCTTAACTATACACATTAATAAATTAAAGTTTTATAAATTTCATTTTTTCCCAATAAATAATTTAATTAATTAATTTATACATGTATCATGTATTTTTAATACATGTGAGTATAATTATACTTACATACATGCATAATTCGTACAAATACATGTATTTACATACATTTATTTTTATTTAAATTAATTTACACGTCAAAGTAAAATATGGAATGTTACAAATCTCTCCAACTTAAGAAATTTCATCCTGGTTTGCTCTTCATTATCATGAAATTGTCATTTGACTCTAACTAACATAATTTCTTTGTTTTGTAGCTTTTATACTCTTCAAGCTATGATCTAAATAGGTCTTTCCTTATATGTAGTATCCTTCCCAACTTATATCTATGCTAAATCTAAAACATGTGTTGAATCTGGATAATATTTTTTTAACATAGACAGATGAAACACATTATGAACACCAGCCAACGAGGAGGTAGAGCAAATCTGTATACAATTGGACCAATCCTTTCTAAAATCTCGAATGGTCCTACAAAGTATGGTGCTAATTTTTCTTTCACTCCAAATGTCATCTGACCTTTTTGAGGAGAAACCTTCAACAGTACTTGATCACCCACTGCAAACTCTAAAGGTATATAATGATGATCAAAATAACTCTTTTGACGATATTGGGCTTTCTTCAAATTTTGCCTAATATTCTTAATCTTTTCTCAATGACCTATAATAACTCCTGGCCCCAGCAACTGTGATTCCCCAACCAAGTTAGAGATCTGCATGGTCAACCATATAAAGCCTCATATGGTGTCATGCCAATACTAGCCTGATAGTTGTTATTATAAGAAAACTCACATAGAGACAAAAATTCACTCCAAGTCCCACCAAACTCCAATATACACAATCTGAGCATGCTCTAACATTTGAATCACCCTCTTAGTCTGACCATCGGTCTATGGGTGAAATGCTATGCTAAAATGGAAATGGGTACCAAATCAAGAGTGCATAACTTGCCAAAATCTCGATGTAAACTGTAGATCTCTATCGAACATAATAGATACAGCCACCTCATGCAATCTCACAATCTTTCGAATATATAACCTACTCAGTTAGTCTATAAAGTATCAAGTGTTCATCATAAGAAAATGTGCAGACTTAGTCAACCAGTTAACAATAACCCTATTGGCATCATATCTATTATGAGATCTAGGCAATCCTATAATGAAATCCATCATAATATGTTCCCATTTCCACTCTGGATTAGGTAAGGGTTGCATCCGACCCCTAGGTCTTTGATGTTCAGCTTTTACTTATTGGCACACACCACTTTTCTACACATATTTAGCTATATCTTTCTTTATCTCATGCCATCAAACTGTCCTCTTCATATCATGATACATTTTCGTAGATCTTGCATGAATAGTATATTGAGATCTTTGTGTTTTTTCAACAATGCTTCCCTTAACTCCCTATCAACAGGTATCCATAATCGTCCTTGATAATGCAACATACCATCAGAATCTTTCTGCCAGTCAACTTTGTCTACACTATCAGCCCAAGTCTCGTACATCATCAAAGCAGGATCATGTTATTGTAACTCTCTGATCTTTTGAATATAAGAGTCTATCAATTGAATATGCATATGAGCATAAATATTAACATGTGGATCTAGCCTCTACTCATTTCCTATTCAGTGCATCTACTACAACATTGGCTTTCTCAGGATGATATTCCAAAGTAAAGTTATAATCCTTCAAGAATTTCAGCCATCTACGCTACCTCATATTCAAATCTTTCTGATCAAACAGATATTTCAAACTCTTATGATCAGAATACAGTGTGAACCTTTCTCCATATAGATAATGTCTCAATAATTTCAACACAAAAACCATTGCTGCTAACTCTAGATCATGTACAGCATAATTTTTCTCATGCAACTTTAGTTGTCTAGATGCATAAGCAATCACTTGACCTTCCTACATCAACACACCTCTCAAACCTGTTAGTGTTGCATCTCTCTCTCTCTATATATATATATTACTAATTCCTTTCCAAGCTGTGGAAGTACTAACACAGGAATAGTAGTCAATGTAACAACCCAACCCTCGAAACTTTCAATTGGACTTAACCATAAGGTAGGTCGGGCTGGTGTTACTTTACAAGTACACAACTTGACTTTCTATTTCAATTATCTCATGCCTTAATGGAATTTAAGAGTACTCAACTCAAATTTAGGGATCAAATTAAATAAGGTAATAATTCAAGAGATAAAAGAAATTCATAAACTTTACTAATTTAATAAAGTGGAGTACATAACATAATCTTAAAAAGAAACTATTACAGCAGAATATTCAAAACTTAGGCAACATGCCCTTACATAGAAATTAGAAACTTTCTAAATTTTTTTTAAAAAAAGTAAAAACTTAACTAATATTCATGTTTTTCATGCAAGTCAATTTTCTAAAAAATATTAGAGGAAGAGTGAGCACATAGTTCAATGGATTCCTTCCAAACAACCAAATTACTAATTTAGATTAACAACACATTCAAATTTAAGCACTTGTAAATCGTTATGCATTTCAAACAACATTTTGTTTCTAGTTGTAAATTTGATTGAAAGGGCTTCAAAGCCCTTAAAGTTTTTTATCAAAATACCTCCCTTAAGTGAAAAGACATTTCTTGTGCCAAGTTTCATTAGATTTAGGGTCCAACCCATATTCTAAGTATTTTGGAACATCACCCATGTGAACTAATCACACATAAAGAACACCCACAATGACCCACAAATTCACTGTGATAGTACGTAGTTCTTAATCTCAACATCTTTCATTAAATCTCATAATCATGAATAATAAATAAATTATAATCATGAAAGATAAATAAAAAATAATTTCAATATGTTTAACACATAATCATTTAAAACATGAAAACAAATTCTTAGTACGCATCACGTTTTAAACCTAAACATGCATAACCTAAGTATGACATGGTTTCATGACATGCATGCAAAATCTAAATTTTAAATCATGTTCTTCAAACATAAATATGCATACTAAACTGAAATTAAATATGCATGAACATGGTATTCAACTAAACAAGTAAAATAAGGGTTTGAGAAGTCACTTCCACCTTAATTCGCAAAAATAGTTGTAAGCCTCTAAAATCCAGCAGAACTCCATTACTCCAGAATTTCAAACACTTAAGATCATTAAAGAACACTCAAAAACAGTTCAAGATTACGCAAAAACTGAGGGGATTGCCAAGAAGAGGGCTAAAAAAACTCAAGAGAGACTAGTATACTCTTGTTTTGGGACAAGAAAGAATGAGAGCACTAATGAGGTTTATATAGAGTGTTCTAGGGGCAAGGCATGTAATTTTTGGCCTTTTTATGATAGGAAAGTTTCCAATTCTTCAATTTTTCGATGCACAAGTATTGGATTTAGGGTTTATGATGTTTTTGCACAGTTCTATTACAAAATCAATGGTCACGACTGTTTTTTGGCAAAATTGTGCATTCACGATTTTATACTTTTTTGTGTTTGTTTTGTTCTCCTCAACGTGCGTGTCAAATTCAGCAAAATCGTCGAATTCGCATACATGTAAATTGATTGATTTTCATTTCATTATATTGTTCAGATATTATTTTGCAATTTGGGCGTGAGGTGTTAGTGTATAACAGATAATGGCATGGGTGTAAATACCATGGTTTTGCATGGGTCGACTGTCCAATTTTTTAGGGGGCAAGTTTGTGCGTAATTGCGATGGTAAATGGTGTAATTTAAGTGGAACATCGAGGTCTAAAATGAGAGAGAAAAAGACAAGATTATTTAATGCATAATGTCATATTATATATAATGACATTATGTATTAAATAATCTTTTACAATATCAACTTTGTTATATAGAATATTTAATTTATTACATATATTACACATCTTTGTGATACTATTAAAAGAATTTAATTACATATAGTATACACACATATTATATAATATTATATTTATAACCATATATAATATTATATATACACATACTAAATATACATTTATACTCATTTAATATTGAATATTCGCTATATATATATATATATATATATTTCTATGTCTTATTCATTTTTGGATACCAAAATTTTTCAATTAATTTTATTTATTTTCTACTTTGGACTATACACAATTTATCTCTAAAAATGTTATAAATTTCTCAAAATCAAATTACTTTATTTAATTTTGTTCATCGAATTTCCTACAAATCTTCAGGGTATTACATTCTACCTGCTTAAATTAATTTTGTCCACAAAATTTGTATTCATCACGAGTTCTTAACGAATAGATGTGGGTACTGGGTCTTCATTTCACTCTCCAACTCCTAGGTAGTTTCTTCCATCTTGTGATGTTTCTGTAGTACCTTAACTAAGGGAATATTCTTAGTTCTCAAGTTTTGTACCTTATGATCAAGGATCATGATTGTCGCTTCTTCATAAGTGACATCCTCTTGAATATTCACTTTCTCCTAGTGTATGATGTGAGAAGGATCTGGTTCGTATTCTCTCATCATAGACACGTGGAACACATTGTGAGCTGAGGTCATCCGATTTGATAACTCCAACTCATAAGCACATTCTCCGATTCTCCTAAATATTTCAAAGGGTCTAACAAATCTCGGTAATAACTTTCCCTTAAATTTGAATCACTTAATACCCTTTTGAGGACTAATTCCTGGAAATACTTTGTTACCTACTTGGAACTCTAGGGGTCTCCTTCTTATGTCAAGATAGCTCTTCTGATGACTCTGAACTCTAGCCAACCTCTTTCATATCAGTTTAACTTGGTTGTTCATTTCCTCTACCAAGTCTAGCCCAATGACTACATGATCTTCAAGTTCAACCAGATAGGCTAGTGATCTGCAAGGCCTTCCATAAAGAGCCTCATATGGAACCATCTTAATGCTTGCTTCATAACTATTGTTATAGGCAAACTCTACCAAGTGTAAATGTTTGTTCTAGTTTTGTAACACCCCAACCCTCATATCATTAAGCATTGGACGCATCCACCATTTTTTTGGACGGTGGACTAAACCGAACGGCAGGCCGGGCTGGTGTTACGTTACAAGCGACGCACACTTGACTTTTTATTTCAGTCATTTCATGCCTTGATCGTATTTAACCCTACATAACTAAAAATTAAGAATTTAATAAGGCAATAGTATAAGAAATAACTGAAATTCATAAACTCAATTAATTAAATAAAATTGAGTACATAATTAAAAAAAAATTACAGCGAAAGTCTTAAAACTTGAGCAACATGTCCTTACATAAAAATTAGAACTTTAAAAAAAAAAAACCTAACTAATATTTATGATCTTCATGTAATTTAATTCCTTGAAAAATAAAAGGAAGGGTGAACACACAACCCAATGGATCTTTCTAACATTTAAATCATTATTTCAATTCAAACAAACCAAGCATATCAAAAACTTTTGTACATTAGGTGATTCAAACAATTTCTTGTTTTGGTTGACATTCAGATCGAAAGAGTTTAATCTCTGTGTTTATCGTGGGGAGAGAGAATCACTCTTGGAAACTCAAACCCCTAATCTATCTATCAAGTGGGATCACTTTTTAGAATCCCAGTTCAAAGTCATCAATCAAATAAAAGAAACCGGCAAGTCGGGTCGGGGGGTGGAACACACACGATGACGTCTATCCCCGCCCCTATCATCGCATCGGTATGTAGATTGAGTCATTATTTAATCTTTTCATAGTGATAAAACACACAATATCGGATTAAACCATCGGCATAACATGTACATAACATGAAACATTAAATATTTATTCATGGCACAATGCATCAATATTCTTAATTTCTAAACATGCATAACATG
>JAJIYU010012761.1:0-14331 GCA_030144865.1 Tinospora cordifolia
CCCGGCATTCTAATAATTCGAGTCGACGCTCCCGTCTATTTTGCCAATTCAGGTTACTTGAGAGAAAGGTAATAAGAACTTTATAATTAAGTTATATATATATATATATATCAAGGACGACTGTTCCAAATTGACCGTTACAGGATCATTTTCAATTAAATTCAAGTGCTTTGGGAGTATTATGCACTTCATATACATCTCAAGAATATTTAAGGTGATTAGTGCTAGTACTTAAAAAAAAAATGGAAAATGAATTACTAAAGCCTATTTCTATATTTTTGTGCAAGTACAATATTCTCTATAATGAAAAGAATTGGTGTACACCACCTCGGGATATATAATGGCCATTTTTTTTTAATGGTTGGAATATTATAGTTTTAGAAGAAAATAGAACTCTTAACAATCAATTAACCATTCTCCTATAAATTAATGCATGAGATTCATTCAAAAACCCGAATCGTCTAGATTATTCAATATGTACGTAATTACAAAGAATGACATTGTATCAGGATATTGAGGTGGATATATGAGGAGGAAGACAAGCTTAAATCATCAGGAGAGAACAGCTTACAGTACGTGATTCTCGACATGGGTGGTAAGTAGCTCATTAATCATACATTAGCGAGGATCCTAATTAATTAACATTTTTATACATTAGCCAGATATATGCGAATGTGTATTGTTGTGTTATTAATTTGATATATATATATATATATTTCCTTCGAAGGACTAGTTATGGTTGTCCAAAATGCACGCTAATGTGTTTTTGTGGATTTATGAACAGCTGTTAGTAGCATTGACACCAGTGGGATTAGCATGCTTGAAGAGGTTAAGAGGATCATAGATAGAAAGGGGCTCAAGGTAATGTTAATTACATAAAATATCATTTAATTTTACAAATGTAAAAAATGTCAACACCAACGAAAATGATAATGATAATAATTTAAAAAGGATTATATACACACTCCCAAAATAAAAAAAGAAAAAAGAAAAAAGAAAAATTGAAGCACTCAAACTAAATATAAAATTATTTCTTACACACTTTAAGATGTACAACACTCATTCATCTCTGTGCCGACCCAATAATATTGGGGGTTTAAGGTAAAGTAGTAAATGGAGGTTTTAAAAATAAGGATTCAATTAATTTATAATTTTTTTATAATTTTTAAATTATATATATATATATATATATTTTAAATAAGGGGCTCCAAAGGTGACGGGGGCCTAGGGTTGTCTCCCTTTGGGCCTTACCTTGAGGCTGGCCCTAATTTCATCTAGATGAGTGATGTAGTTGCTAAAATGTACAATCACTGTAATTTAGATTATTATTTTTTAAAATTAAATTATGATTTATTTATTTATTTTTAATTATTATTTTTTGTTGGGCTTGGATAGCTGGCTTTGGCCAACCCAGGAAGTGAGGTGATGAAGAAGATGGACAAATCGAAGTGCATGGAGATAATTGGGCAGGAATGGATATACCTAACAGTTGGAGAGGCAGTTGGGGCATGCAACTACATGCTTCACATGTGCAAACCAGACCCTCCCACCAAGAGCAATGAATTATCAACTCCAGAACATAATGTTTGAGCTAGCCATAAATAAATGTAAAAATCAATCAGTACTTAATAAGTTTTAACAGGACTGAGGACGGACCGGCGGCCTAGAGTTTTATTGATTAGGTCTGGAGAAGTTTAGTAAAGAGCTGCAGTATGTAGTAGCTAAGAGTGAGGCAGTTGCCGAGATAAAGCTAATTAACGTGTAGTTCGAAGTTATTTTGTGATTGTTGTATTAATAATTGCAAGGGCAATGCCACCAACTATGAAGATTAACAAATTAAATTAATGTGGTCATGCCATTACTCATTCTCATCAAGTTGTATATTACATGCAGATGCACATAATGCTTTTCATTCATCTTGAATTCATGCTTCCCGTCATAATTACCTAGCTCCCTATCCAAAATGTTAAAAAAAAAAAAAGAAAATAATAAATATTTTAGCATCTTTTGTATATATATATGATTTTTTTTTTATCCAAATTGGTTGCCAAGTAACAACTAAAGTTGTTGTCAAATAGGAATCAAATAAGCAATGAAAAATGATGGGTAGTTTTTCATTGTATCTACTTTTGGGGTTTTATATAATAGAGTTTAACCAAAAGTGATTCAATTATTTGGATTGGGATTCTTCCATATTTTTCCATTTTTCTTTCTCTTGATATTTGGGCTATGTAAAAAGGTTTGTTCTTATTCCAACGGAGTAAAGCACGGTAAGAAGCAAGAATACGTGGAACACCTCGTTAGAAATTTAAATTACATTTATAGTAAACATGATTTATTTAGAGTTAACATAATGAATGAACCTATTTAATGGGTTCATGTCTTAATAAAAATGTGTTGAGAATTAACAATGTGCATGTATGTATATAGTGATGTATAATCTATGAATGCAAAAGTTCATGTAGATTTAGATTCTTTAAATACTTCTTATATACATTTTTTTAACATAAAGCAAATTACACAAGTTCTAGTGCAAGTTCGAGTTATCCGTCTCCTAATTTTTTTTTTTCATTTTTTGTTTAGTGTTTGTGTGTTCACTACATTTTCAACAAAGTGGTATCAGAGAGAAATTGAACTTGACAACTTCCAACAATATCATGTTGCAACCCCAACTTCTCAAATTTAATGGGAAGAATCACACTTAATAGGCTACTCAAATAAAAGTGTTGTACAAGTTATAAGACTCATGGCACATAGTTGATAATGGCTATGTTGAACCAAAAAATCAAGTTAGACTTACCCAACAATAAGGCAACAAGTTGAAGGAGAATCGATAGAAGGACAACATGACTCTTTATTTTATCTTTTAAGCTGTAGTTGAAGTAGTATTTGTGTAAAATCTCACATCGCCTACATACTAGAGAGGTTTTGTGCTAACAAGTACGGGGAGGTGTGTTCATTATATCGAGGCCTTTCAAAAAACTTTACATGTCTATGATAAGGTGGTTAAAATGGAAACAATATCAATATGGCCTCGGTACATTGAATATACCTCCCCGCATTTATTGGACCAAGATTTCTCCGAAACATTGGCGATATAGAATATTACAATCCACCCAACTCACGAAAATTTTGTCCTTAGGACTCACACCTCTAGTACCCCTAGAGTGGCTCTTATACCAACCAGGCAATAGCGGGGCTCGCCTTACCGATGTTATCTCCACTTTAATCACCACATCACATACATTTTGGGATTTTCAAAAAGCTTTGTTACAATGAAAATACTTCCCCACACATATTAGCCAAAGACCTCTCCAGTACACAGATGATGTATATTACAATCCACCCAACTTAAGGCAGTCATATCCTTATGACTCACACCTTTGCTACTCTCAGAGTGGCTCTAATACCAACAAGGCAGTAGCGGGGCCCATTGTACTAATACTGTCCGCACTCTAACAACCTCATCATAGATGTATGGGGTTTTCTAAAAGGCCTCGTTACAATAAACACACCTCCCTACACTTATTAGACCAAAACCTCTCTAGTACACGAGCGATGTAGAATCTTAGAATCCACCTAACTAAGAACAGTGTTGTCCTCAGGAGTCACACCACTAGTACCCTCAAGTAGCCTTGATACCAACAAGGCAATAGCGGAGCCTACCTTACCTATACTGTCCCCACTTTAACCACCTCATCACATAGGTATGGGCTTTTTCGAAAGGCCTCGATATAATAAACACACCTCCCAACACTTATTAGCCCAAGACCTCTATAGTACACATGCAATGTGGGATCTTAAAATCCACCCAACTTAGGAAAGTCTCATCCTCGGGATTCACACATTTAGTACCCCCAGAGTGGCTATGATACCAAAAAGGTAGTAGAGGGGCCCGTCGTACCGATACTGTCCTCACTTTAACCCCCTCATCATGGAGGTATGGGGTTTTTCAAAAGGCCTTGGCACAATGAACACACCTCTTCCCACCTATTAGTGCAGGATCACTCAAGTACATAGCCGATGTATATTACAATCCACCCAACTCAAAGTAATTCTGTGCTTAGGACTCACACTTTGAGTACCCCTTGAGTGGTTCTGATACCAACAAGGCAAAAGCAGGGCCCACTGTACGAATATTTTCCCCACTTTAACCACCTCATCACAGAGGAATGGGTTGTTGTACAATGAACACACCTCCCCACACTTATTGGACGAAGACCTCTCCATTACACAAGCGATGTGAAATATTACAATCAACCCAACTAAAGACAGTTTTGTCCTCAGGACTCACACCTCTAGTACCCTTAGAGTAGCTTTGAAACCAACAAGGTAGTAGTGGAGCCTACCTTGCCAATATTGTCCCCACTTTAACCACCTCATCACATAGGTATGAAATTTTTCCAAAAAGTCTCAATACAATAAACACACTTCACCGCATTTATTAGCCCAAGACCTATTCAGTACATAGGCAATATGAGATATAACAATCCACCTAACTCAAGGAAATCTTGTCCCCATGACTCACACCTCTAGTATCCCTAAAGTGGCTATGGTACCAAAAAGATAGTAGCGGACCCGCCATGCTAATACTGTCTCCATTTTAACCACATCACCACATAGGTTTATGGTTTTCCAAAAGGCCTCAGTAGAATGACACACCTCCCTACACTTATTAGCCTAAGACCTCTCTAGTACATAGGCGATGTGAGATATTACAATTCACCTAATTCAAAGTAGTCATGTCTTCAAGACTCACACCCTTAGTACCCCGAGAATGGTTATGACACCAACAAAGCAATAGCGAGGCTCGCCATACCGATACTATCCCCACTTTAACTACCTCATCACAAACGTATGCAATTTTCCAAAAGGCCTTGGGTTAAATGAATACACCTCCCTACACTTATTAGCCAAGACCTCTCCAATACATAGGCGATCTGAGTTGTTACAATCCACCCAACTTAAGGTCCTATCCTAAAGACTCACACCTCTAGTAACCCTGTGGTGGCTCTGATACCAACAAGGAAATAGTCCCCACTTTAGCCATCTCATCATAGAGGTATGAGGTTTTCGAAAAGGCCTCAATATAATGAACACACTTCCTCCCACTTATTGGCCTAAGACCTTACCAGTACAAAGGTTGTGTGGGATATTACAATCTACCCAAGTCAAGGCAGTCCTATCCTTAGGACTCACATCGTTAGTAACTCTAGAGTGGCTCTGATACCAACAAGGCAGTAACGGGGCTCGTCGTACTGATACTATCCACACTTTAACCACCTTATCACAAATTTAGAAGATTTTTCAAAAGGCCTCGGTACGAAGAACAAACTTCTCGCACTTATTATACCAAAACCTCTCCAATCGTAAGTGATGTGAGATATTACAATCCAACCAACTCAAGACAATCTTGTCCTTATAAATCACACCTCTAGTACCATGGAGAGGTTCTAATACCAACAAGGCAGTAATGGGGCCCTCTATACCGATACTATCCCCACTTCAACAACCTCATGATAGAGGTACGAAGGTTTACAAAATGCCTCGGTACAATGAACACACCTTCGTGCACTTATTAGACCAAGACTTCTCAAGTACATAAGCGATCTAGGATATTACAATCCACCAAACTCATCAAAGCCCTATCCTTAGGACACACACCTCTAGTACCCTTAAAGTGGCTCTGATACCAACAAGGCAATAGTGGGGCTCGCCTTCTTGATACTATCCCCACTTTAATCACCGCATCACAAATGTAAGGGGATTTTGAAAAGGTCTCGATACAATGAAAACACCTCCCCACATATATTAGCCCAAGACCTTTGTAGCACATAGGCAATGTATTTTACAATCCACATAACTCAAGGCAATCATGTCCTTAAGACTCACACCTTTAGTATCCCCAGAGTAGCTCTGATACCAACAAAGCAGTAGTGGGGTCGTCGTATCAATATTCTCCTCACTTTAACCACATCATCACAAAGGTATGAGGTTTTCCAAAAAGTCTCAATACAATGAACACACCTCCCCACACTTATTAGACCAAGACCTCTCCAGTACATAGGGGATGTGGAATATTACAATCCACCCAACTAAGGATAGTCTTCTCCTTAAAGTCACACCTCTAGTATCCTTGCAATAGCTTTAATACCAACAAAATAGTAGCCGGGCCTACCTTACCAATACCATCCCCACTTTAATCACCTCATCATAGAGGTATGGGGTTTTTCGAAAGGTCTCCGTACAATAGACACACCTCCCCACACTTATTAAATGAAGACCTCTCTAGTACACATGTGATGCGAGATATTGCAATCCAACCAACTCAAGAAAGTTCTGTGCTTAGGACTCACACCTCTAGTAACATTGGAGTAGCTATGATACCAGAAAGGCAGTAGTGGGGCCTACTGTATCGATACTATCCCCACTTTAACCACCTCATCACAGAGGTATGAGGTTTTCAAAAAGGCCTCGAAACAAAGAACACACCTCCCCATACTTATTAGCGCAAAACCTCTCCAGTACATAGGTGATGTGAGATCTTACAATGCATCTAATTCAGGGCAGTCCTTTCCTTAGGACTCACACCTTTAATACCCGTAGAGTAGCTATAACACTAACAAGGTAGAAAGGGGACCCGTCAGACCGATACTATCCCCACTTTAAGCACTTCATCACAGAGGTATGAGGTTTTTCAAAAGGCCTTGGGCACAATGAACACATCTCCCCACACTTATTAGCCCAAGACCTCTCCAATACATAGGGGATCTGGGATATTACAATTGACCTAACTTAAGACTGTCTTATCCTCAAGACTCACACCTCTAATACCCCTAGAGTAGCTTTGATACCAAGAAGACAATGGCAAGGCCCACCATATCGATACTGTCCCTACTTTAACTACCTCATCACAAACATATGGGGTTTTCCAAAAGGCCTCAATACAATAAACACCCTCCCTCGCTCTTATTAGCCTAAGACCTCTCCTTTACACAAGTGATGTGAGATATTACAATCCACCCAACTTAAGGCAGTCCTATCCCTATGACTCATACCTTTAGTACCCACGAAGTGGATCTGATACCAACAAGACAGTAGTAAAACTTGTTGTACTGATACTGTCTCCACTTTAACTACCTCATCAGAGAGCTATGAGAGTTTTCAAAAGGCCTCGATACAATGAATAGGCCTCCCTCCACTTATTAGCCCAAGACCTCTCCAGTACATAGGCGATATGAGATATTACAATCCAACCAATTCAAGGTAGTTCTATTATTAGGACTCACACCTTTAATACCCCTAAAGTGGCTCTAATACCAACAAAGCAATAGTGGGGCCTGTCGTACCGATACTATCCCCACTTTAACCACCTCATCACAGAGGTATGGGGTTTTCCAAAGGGCCTTGGTATAATAAACACACCTCTCTACACTTATTAGCTCAAAACCTCTTCAATACACTGGCAATTTGGGATATTACAATCCACCCAACACAGAGCAGTACTATCTTTAGGACTCCCACCTCTAGTTCCCTCGGAGTGGCTAGGGTCGACCATACCGATGATGTCCCCACTTTAACCACCTCATCACAGAGGTACTGGGTTTTCAAAAAGGCCTCAATGCAATGCACACACCTCCTCATACTTATTAGCCCAAGACTTCTCCGATACATAAGCGATGTGACATATTACAATTCACCCAACTCAAGGTAGTCCTATCCTTAGGACTCTCACATTTTGTACCCCTAGAGTGGTTCTAATACCAACAAGACAATAATGGGGCTCGTCGTACTAATACTGTTCCCACTTTAACCACCTCATCATAGAAGTATGATGTTTTCCGAAAGGCCTTGGTACAATGAACACACCTCCCCACACTCATTAGCCCAAGACCTCTCCAATACACATGCGATGTGGGATATCACAGTTTGAGAGGATTTCATTAACCACTTTGGCAAAGCAAGCATGGGATATTCTCTACAATACACACAAGGGAAGAGATAAATTTTGTTATTACATTTTATTTTGATGGTTTTTCTTGTATAATTGGTGTTCTTATGTTTAAAATATTTCATATCTATAATGGTTGATATATGATTAGAATAAGATAGAGTACTACTTGAATTGGAGAAAATATTTCCTTGAAATACAATTTTTTGTAAGTTTAGACCATTTATAAGCATGTTGTTCATGGATTTTATTTTATTTTATTTTGTTGTACTTTCAAAAAAAATGTTGAAATTTGGTGAGATCGCTGATCAACTCCACCTACATGGTCATTGGCGATCCAACCAAAGCATTTTTTTAACACCAACGGGTCCATGCCATGATGGAATAATGTGCACCATATTTTTGGCTTTTTCTTTGAGTAGGGCTCAAATCACCCCAAATGTGGATGAGTTCACCCATATTTTAATTCCAATTTTACTCCCATATAAAATGACTAAACTACCCTTCATTAAATGCCCCACTTATCACGAAATACCTTCATTCACCCCACCCCACCCCACTAATCGGTCCCACTATCCTTTCATGATCTCAGGTGAGCTAGAGCAAGAATTTTTTGGTTGAGCTTTTGGCGAGCTTCCGACGATCATTCTATCTAGTTTTCTACAATATTTGCATTCTAAATGAGGTTTAAGTTTATAAAAGTGACATTTTCATTCTAGTACTTTAGGATTCTCATTTGCATCGAGATTATCTGATTTTCGAAAGAAATGACATAAGAAAGGGATTCCACAAGTACTATAGGCATCAATGAGGTACATTTCAAGCTCTATCTAGTTAAAAAAAATCATGTTTTGGATGGTTTGTTTTGAGCTTTGTCTCAGCCCTGCGTGGCCGAGACTCATACAGAAAATCTCCATCAAAGGTAACCAAAACTTATACTGTGAGTCTCGGTCACCTCTAGCCAAGACTGTGCCTTTTGCATTTAAATCATTTTTTGTTCCCTTGACTAATTAATATTTATTTTGATAATTTTAGGTTGAAAAAGAATGCACCGACATTATTGTCGATTATACAGAGCAATTTACACTGGAATGACCATTTAGGTTAAGGGAGAAAATGATCTCGTGGGCACAAAATCAAGGAATGATTAATGGGTTTTTTGTCACTATAAAGAACTTTGATGCCGGAGAAAATAGTAGATGAGCAAGAATAAATCTTGCTTGTGAAAGATATGGGTCGTATATGGAATGAGATGCATTGACAAAGGAAGATCCGAGACAGGGAATAAAAATTGCGGCTATCCTTATTTGTTGAATGGAATGAATTCGAGCGATCGAATAAAGATCTTAATAGTACCATGTGGTACCCACAATCACCCGTCAGCAAAATACCTTGAAGGCCATTCATGTGCGGGTTGGTTGGATAGTGATGAAATTGATACGATGTAGCAAATAACAAAGGGCAACACATGACCAAGAAAGATACTAATGACATTAAAGGAAAAAAATTAGATAAATTCATCCACCTTGAGGACTATCTACAATGCAAGACAAAAGTAAAGATTAATAGAAGCTGAGAATAGGACACAAATGCAACAACTATTATGCTTATTGGATGAAGCACAATATGCCAAGTAATATATGGGTGAAGGTGAAAGTAATGTAATGAAAGACATATTTTGGCCTCATTCTCATTTAATTGACTTGCTGAGAATTTTCTCTACAGTGTTGTTAATTGATTATACCTATTAAACAAAATAGGCGCAAATATCTAGTTGTACAGATTGTTGGAGTGACATCTACACAGATGACATTTGTAGTCGCATTAGGGTACATGTCAGCTAAAAAAGTAGGACAATTTCACATGATGTCTAGAGAGATTAAAAGACTTGATTGATGGATTTGCTTAGCCAAATGTAATTATTACTAATAGAGATTTAACACTTATGAATGTAGTTGCTCATGTTTTTTCCAAGTGCATAAACTTATTATGTACATGTTACATCAACAAGAATGTATTGGCTAACACCAAAGAAATGTTTCAGAAGGGTGATGATTTCAAAGAATTTCTTTGAAAGTAGGATGTCATGGTGAACAGTTTAACAAAGGTTGAGTATAATGAAAAGCTTGGGCTTATGGAGGCCGAGTATAGTGCATTTAATAATGCACTTACATATTTAAAAAAATACCTAGTTGAACTAATTTAAAGAGAGGTTTATTAAGGCTTGGACTGATAAGGTGATGCACTTTGGGAACACAACAACAAATAGGGTGGAGAGTGCACATTCCAAATTAAAGAGGTACCACGGTCTTCTCAAGGAAATTTCGTAACATCATGGAGTGCGGTCAATGCAATGCTTAAGCTACAACACATAGAGATCAAAACATTATTTGAAAATAGTTTGAGTATCTTTCTACATCATTACCAAGTTCTTATTTTCACATTGTTGTATGGTTTCATCTATAAGACTGCACTGGAGAAGATTCGACTTGAGTTGCATCATATACAAGGTGTCTATGTTGATCAAGTTTGTTCTGGTTATGTATTACGTACAACTTATGGACTTCCTAGTGCTCATGAGCTTGCTAGGTATCAAGTTGTCCACTTGCCGATCCCTTTAGAGGATGTTCATGTTCATTGGTAAAGGCTTAGCCTTGATGAGCCTATAAGACCACAATACTTTAATTATAGAGCATTATTAGAAAAAGTAGCTGATAAGATAGAAAGAAGTAATGAAAATGGGAAAAAAGATTATCTCTTCATCCATGTCCTCTATTGTTCCTCTTACAGAGAAAATCAAAACAAAAGGAAGGGCGAAAAAGGTGAACATATCTAGAAAGTGAGAACCCTCCCATTTTGAGCATGTTTTATCTATTGGCTCGAGCTCCTCATCCAATTCTTTAGTGAAAAAGAAAGTTTTGAAGTAAAAGGTTTATAGGACTCGGTCAAGGATGACATTGACTTATCTCAAGGCTTTTCATGATGGGTGGCATGATCACATTCTTAATGTGGTTGATATCAAGTCTGATGGTAATTGTGCGTATCGTATCATTGTAATAGGCCTTGATCTTGGGGAAGATGGTTAGCAACAAGTGAGGATTTATATGCTAGGTTAGCTTAAGAGTTTTGAAGCCCAATATGTTAATTTTCTTGATTCTACCAAAGTGCAGCAAATGAAGGAGTTATTAACTTGTAACCAATTATCGGTACCACTAGATAAATGGATGATACTACCGAACATGGGTTTATTAGTGGCAACTACTTTCAATGTTGTGTTATTCTAGTTATCGAATGACCGATGCATGACATTCCTCCCGCTAAGAAACGAAGCCTAATTTTTTCAAATGAGAAATATGATTGGGAATGGTTATGTTAATGGTAACCACTTTGTCAAGGTAGTCATTTTATACTTTACTTAATGATAATTTAGTCAATAACTATGCATAAACTAATTATTTTTATTCTATGTAGGTTTTGTTCAAGCCAAATTCACCAATTCTGCCAATTTCGAAAGAGTGGCATGTAATCTAGTATCTACAGGAAGAAGGCTGGGCCAACCACTATAGAATTTTAGATATATATGAAGGGGGTTGTGTCTTGGCCTAGGTGGGCGAAAACTGTGCGTGTGGGTCTCAACTACCCAGGGCAGAGACCCAATCCAAGTCACATGTATATATATATATATATGTATATATGTATGTATGTATGTATGTATGTATGTATGTATAAGTTGCAAATGAATTGGTTGAATGAGATAATAGGTTGGCATCATAGAGCTCATTAGAGTTAGTAGGGTAACATGCTTGTTATTAGTTTACCTAGTGTGTGAACGTTCCTTTGTTAAGAGTGTATGTACATAAAATATTAATTTCATCAATTTTATTATATTTTTATATAGTTACAAGTCATTCTTTGATAAAATGTTCCATCGGAACGTTTATTTATTCCATAAAGATGCCTTGTCTTTTTTTATTATTTATTTTTAGAATTAACATAATGACCAAAATTATTATAATAAAATTTGGAATATCTCTTTTTGCTATTCATATATTTTGAATCAATTTCATGAAATATTCATCTTATTGCCCTTGACCATAATTGGTAAAAAAATATTAACTAAACTAAATTCTTATTTTAACATAATTAATAATAGTATTATTATTATTATAGTTCAAATACTGTTCAAAGTTATTACAATGGTACAAAATAAATTTATTTAAGCATCATGAGAGGCCCTCCACTTCCTTGCAAAAATCCTTCGAAATGGTTGCGACGATCTAGTGTCATCTAGCACAATGGGGCTCAAAGGTGTATTCGCCTCATCAATTGTCTCAGAATGAACTGCTCCTCCAATGTTAATAGCTGGGAACACATCGATCATAGAATCCATACACTTGCTTGCTCCATCATATGATCACTGCTCTTCAGGCAATGATCTCTACTGTAGCCCAATGTCTAGTACAATCCTATTCCGCTACCACAAAAACTAAAACCATTAAAATACGAACATAAATTCATCTTTGTTCAAATATTCAACATAAATTATGAATTTTCATCCAGATGGCATCATTGTCCAAATGTGGTTGTCATGTTTAGTCTCAATCTCTAGGTTTTTGATAATAGGATGAGATATTGATGAGAACCACTTCATGTAACCAAGTGATGAGTCTCACGGATGACGTATCTCATCCCCCTAAAAACGTACTCCGAAAACATGATTTTTCCACATCTTAAATAATTGTAGAATAAATATATGTTTTATTAAATATTTACTTATGGTGGCCCTTTGCTATGCTTTTATTGGCTCAAGTGGAGTGTCGAGTATTGACTATGCATATCCTACCTATCGAAGAAATCTATTGGGATGACATGGCTCTACAATTTCTAAGTAGTTAATCAGCCCAATGTAAAAAGCTGCCTCCGATACAGGTGCATCCTCTCTTGCCTCCCTATACAGATCCTAGTAAACCTAAAAAGGATATAACTACTTTAAGTTGTAAACAACAAAACCACATACTTATAATTAAAAGATTTCAATAACATGTAATATTTACCTAATGAGGATGCAACTAGTCTATTTTTTTGACGCGGTGTAAACATGTAGTCATCATTAAGACCAATCTCCATCCTTTGGGTCCACATAACAACGCACGACAAATTATTGTAGTAGTGGGGATTGACGCCTAGATGAGTAAAGGGAAAATGGTCATATATGCAACCCTATAGAAATTACAAATTTAAACAACCATCATATATATATGAATGTACCTCAAGTAGGGTGAGATACATTTTAACCTCATAAACCTTGTCTTGTAAAGCACTATCGAGCTGATGGTACAAAAATGAAAGAACGGTTTCTCCCCACACATATGATTCGATAGTATCCACATTCTTTACAAGCTAAAGCAAGGAAATGTGAACTCGGGTATTGTTCTTATCAGTAAATAGTGTAATGCCCAGTAGATACAAAATGAAAGCTATGGCAATTACTTCAACACCGTAGTAGTCATTTATATTCCCTTTGGTTGTACCAAAGATATTCCTTAGCTATCTCGTACTTATAGTGAGCCCTTTAGTCGTTCTAATATCTTCAACTACTTCTTCTTCAGACACTCCAAGGCAATCGCACACCAATTGCACCATCAAACTTGATCGTTTTACTAAAATCGAATTTGCCCATTACTAGAATACCAAAAAGAATGCAGACATTGTCAAGTGTAATCAACATTTCATCGAATGGGAGGTGAAATGTATTCGTCTCTAGATGTCACCTCTCAATGAATGTGGATATCAACATCCTATTAGCATAGCTATAGGAATAGGAGATCAACGAGCTCAATTCGGATCTATTGATCAATTCCTATAGGTGATCCTGTTCTGAATGACATTCAAGGTCCCAAGCTTTGATCATATTCCCGTGGTTGATACATTTTAGTGGGCCTTGATTCTGCATTCACAAAAGGTTTTTTTTTCAAAAAATTAGATTATTAATAATTCATTGTTGTGAAAAAAAAATATTTCACTATAATAAGTATAAGAATAAAAATAACCTTGTTCTTCCATACTGTTGTAGCAACATGGTGCTTAAAACTTTTAAGAACTGAAGGATCAGATGGACCACTAGGAAAAGGTTCAAGAGCATCTTCAGCTTCTTCATGCTCTTCAACAACATGAGCCGCTTCATGTTATTTGGGTTCTTCTTCTTGTTGTGAATAATGTGAGGAGCTTTCATAGACTAATGAAAGATTAGACCTTGCCGCCACCATAACTGTCGGGACCCCTTCCCTAGGGAGAAGGACGAACCGACCGGCACAGTGTTCTGGCAAACCCATTCCCAAACTGAGCTTGCCCAAAACACTGTTAAGCCTCTTCACAACACC